>RJWM01007553.1:0-77076 GCA_004363535.1 Dasyprocta punctata | reverse complement strand
GTTTGAAACAAGTATAGCTAATTTGTTAATTTCAATTCATTATGAGTAAAAATAGATAATTTTTAAATTGAACATATGAAGTATGGTGTGAAGACTTGTGCTTTGGTGTCTGCAGTGTTTAGGTTTAGTTCATGCTCAGACAGAAGGTGACGTTAGGTAAAGTGCTATTTCCGAACATGAAAAGAGGGCATTAGTCTAACCTTGTATCATAGATCCAATGTGAGAATTATATAAAGGAGTTACACATAGTACCTAGACTGAAAATACCATTATTATTTCTTTGTTGAGCTCATCCTAATAGTTAAGAAAAAAATATTTGAAAATGGTAATAGTGTATATTAAGTGATTTTGTCATTGAATCCATCTTCTAATGCTCTTCAAATTACAAATATTTTCCAAACGATGTGGCCTATTTCCTTTATTTTATGACAAAAGCTTTGTTCACTGTCATGCTCTCTTTTGGCCTTGCCAGCACATCACTTCATGGTAGTGTCTGCTAAATCTAAACCACTATGCTTAATCATTTTTCTTCTACTGTATGAATTCCTTTTCCCCCAGATGTGGTAATAACAAAATTCTATAGTCTTATTCTCATTTTGATTATCTCCTTTTATATTTATTTCCACAAAGATGTTAATAGGGGGTAAGGTGATGTATACAAATATGAAAACAAATATAAATGCAGACATGTGAATAGAATGCTTGACCTGGTCTGTATTTTTAAATGCCTCTAAGGACGATCTGTCCCCACAGTCACAGATACTGTACAAATGCATCAGATGGCCCGGCATCACTTGCTGCAGCTTCTCAGCTCTCCTCTCAGCCAGCTCTCACTTACCATCTCATCCTTTACAAAATTCTTTTACAACATCTCTTAAAGTTTGACAATTTTGATTGTGATCTGTTTCATCCATTTTCAGTTGACACTATGTATTTCCAAATGTTTTGGTTGGTATCTCTGTAGTAAGCTTAGATTAAATTTACCTAAGTTTGGAGTGTAGATGGATCAACTCAAAATAATTTATAGAGCTGACTCCTTCAGAAGCCCCACAGTTTAAGGAGTTGGCTCTGTTGTTTCCACAATATGATCCATCTTCCCATCATGAATATAATTTTCAGTTAGAATAGACAAACTTCTATGTTGCTATTGTATAAAATGAGGCCTCTAAAGACTTGAAGTTTTTTCATTTTTATCAAACAGCAGATTATTCTTTTGTTTTATAAGTTCCAAAATTTAGAATTCTCAAATAATAGGAACTTATTCCAATTAACAATTTTATCCAGTTATTAGGAAAGACAAAAGGGATGCACTTTAAAATAAAGATGTGACAGGATTAGAAACTAATGGAGATCATCAGAAAATTGAAGAAAAATATTTTTCCCCACTCAGTTAGCAATTAGACAGCTGCATTTCACACAAGCTAAAATTGATACCAGGAATACTGTGCTCAAGTTTCTTGAGCTAGAAATAGAACTGAATGTAAGTTAGAGTGAAAAGATTCTTCCTGAATACCCACAAGACGATTTGTCCATGTCTATCCTCTTTCTATATTCATGGGTAACTGAGTTTTCCCCTTACTTCAATGACAAATCTGACAGTCTTTTTCATTTTTTTTTTTCATTTTCTTTCCTCTGTTTTCTTTTCCTTTTCTTTCATTTGGCCTTAGATGTTTTCTTTCGTTTCCTTTTCCTTTCATCACTTCCTCAACACTACAGATTCCAGTAAGCAAAAATAAAACCAAATCCAATGGCAATTATTTAAAACAAGAAAATAGGTGAGGAGGTGCATAAAGAGGTAGAGAAAGAAAGCATACTACACAATTTCAATCAATGATCTTTTTCTCTGTTACCTCTTTGACTAACTGTTCATTAATGTAGCTGTATTCTCTAAGTGGTAAGTATAGGGACTAAATTAAACTGAATAGTAGTCCTTAAGAAGAATTTCTTTAATACATGAAGTAGTGTAGCTCCTGTTATATAAACTTCCTTGAAAGAGTGTAACCACTTCTCTTTGGTAATGTTCAATAAATATAGTTTTAGTGACAGTAGTCAGTCCTTTCTGGAACTAACATTTGATATTACAACTTGCTCATACGGAAATATCAGGACCAGTGTTAACTTTGTCACTATATTAAATACAAAAGTAAAGAATAATATCGAGTACTTATGCTAGTGTTTGGCTTTCATGAGATATTTTAGAGAAAATGTATGAGTAGAGAAATAATAGCACCTTTTGTTTTACAAATTGGCTCGTATTTAGGGAAAGATGAGGCTGTGATGGAGTAATTGGGGGTCTGTACCATGCATTAATGCAAAACCACTCTAAATTCTTGTAGAAAAAATACGCACAGCATGTCGTATGAAAAAACCTCCATTAGCATTTTATTGTACTAATGATACAGCAATTATTCATACATTCTCAAAGTCCTCTGAGTCACTCCATTTTGAGCAATGTCTTAATAATACATGTAATAGCATTTTACCTGTAGTAGTAATATTATTGATCTAACACCATTAACGTTTGCAGCATGTTTAAGCACCATTACCTGATTGTATGGTAATCCTGCCTGACAAAAGCACATCAGTTTCTCTGTTAAAGTTTGGCGGACAACAACATCCACAAAAAAGCAATTTCACCTGCTTTGGTGTCTGTCTGCCTGCTTGATAGTGTCAATCAATAAATGAATTCACTTTACTATAGCTTCTGGTAAACAAGATGTCTACTCCATTTCAGATGCAAACAAAAAGAATAGAAGCAAGATATAGGTGAATTAAAATAAACTGTTGTGTATGATGTTTAATGGGCATTTGGGGGAATATTGCAGGCTAGGTGTGAATATACTGAAAATTGTATCTTCTAAAGAAAACATTTACTGGACTAATCCACAGCAACAGCAGTATGGTGTACTGGAATGCTTTTTTTTGTTTGTTTTTGTTTTGCGGCACCGGGGATTGAACTCACAACCTCGCGCCTGCCAGACAGGCGCTTAAGCCATTGAGCCAAACTCCCATCTCTAGTTTTTTGAGGCAGGGTCGCACTATATAGCTCTAGCCAGCCTTGTGCTCACATTGTAGCCCAAATGGGCCTTGAACTCACAACGCTCCTCCTACCTCAGCCTCCCTCCGGAGTGCTGGGATTAAAGGTGTGTGCTGCCACGCCCGGCTTGGAATGCTTTTTGATGAGGATGGAAAACTCATTTTTTTTTCTTAATAGGAATGTGATGAAAAGCCATTTGTACAATACATTTTAAGATATTCACACAGGGAATATGTCACCTTCTTATAAGTTATCTAACTAGCAAGTTAACTGTCTGTGTATTGTTTATCAATCTATCTATCCATAGAACTATATAATAAGCCATTTAGTTAGACAACATTATATTTTTATTCTCCCTTTCTATATATCTACTATCTAAATTTCTATTTGTACCTGGTGAATGTGGGGCATTTTAGGAAGGCAGTTGCTGTTTCACTAAAACTTTGATGTCATCTCAGGCAATCAAAAAGAAGTTCAAAGAAATGTAAGAAATTTTAATAGTGCTAAAGAACATTGGGGATAGCTAACCCTCACCAGTCATGCACTTTGGGACCCTATATGATCAGACAGATGTTAGTCCATAGCACGTCTATGTTCAGATCCCAGTTGATACGGATGAAATAGGAACTTTAATTTTAATCAAATTATTTTAGTAGTACATTTTTTGGCAGACACAAATGCTACAACAGTAATATTTTTAAAACTATTTCAAGTATCTGATTTCAATCCCCACCAAAAAAAAAAAACAAATAAATAAACAACATAAACATTAAAAAGAAAAGAAATACAAGGGCAGGTACACCAGGGCCATTAATCACCACCATTGTCGATGTATTACTATATGCTAAAAATTTATAGATTTTAATACTGACAGGCACCAGTCTAAGACTGGAAACATTAAAAGTCCTATTGAGCAAACAGATGGAGCACTCAAATGGGTTTATCTATAAATAAAGGAGCTATTTACAAAAGTCAAAGAAATTTTAATGTTTGAAGGAACAAACAAATCATGGTAACACATTAAAAGGCTGTAACAATTAGAAGTTTCTAAGAAGACCTGAGGCTAAAGAATAAAGATGAAAGCTACCATAGGGCAGTAAGAGCCAGAATCATAAAACAAAAGATGCCCATTAACTCTCTTAGACTTAGGGGCTTTCAAATATTGTCATTAAAAATAGCTTGGTCTCTCTTTCTTCCTACTCTACCATCTCTTGTTCAGGGTTTCCTTTATTGGATGCAACAAGAAACTAAAAGGCATGGAAAGGGTCCATCTATATCATTTGCAGAGGTCAGCTTGTCCTTGATTGAAGATCCTTGATTAAACGGAAGGGAAGGAATTGTGTGTATTTGGGGAAAATGGAGAATATACTGCATGGTGCTCTACCAGGGTTAAATCCCACCATCCCCTAAGATTGTCCTGTATGGCAGGTAAGGTAATTTCCATCTGGAGTGAAAGAAGGACAACCTAAATTATAGCTAGTAATTGACATTAATATGCAAACCTCAACTCCATTTACTCCATCACCTTAATAAATACACACACATACACACACACACACACACACACACACATTTATATTGAAAGGAGTTGAAGTAACTTCAATGGAACAAAAGATATTTATTAGATTTGAGAAAGTTTTAAAATAAAGAACTTAGCAGCACAGAAACATTTTGAAGAGTATTGCAATTGATTTTTCACAGCAACAAAATTGTCAGACTAGGAAAGGAGCTTTATTCCCATTTATAGATAAGGAACTTAAACTCAGAGAGGTCTCGGAGTTTGTATGCAGTCTTGCAATCAATGTTAGAAGTCACACTCAAACCCAGGGAGCCTAAGCGTCCACCCCTTACTGCTGCCTCCACCATCACAGCACTCTCTATGCTAATACTCAACATGGCTTTTGCATCCGAAACAGATAGCATTTTGTATTTGTGTCATTGATCTTATGTACCTTCCATGAAGTAATAAACCTACACACTAATAGCACATTCATTGTTTCAAATGGTCGTAAACTATATTTTCATAATGTTTATATGTTTTGATATGTGAATAATTTATTGGTCTAGAAAACAAAGATTAATATATTACTAATTGATCCCATAGCACATCCAATGACGACCTTTTGAAAAAACTGAGATAAGCTGATGAGAACAGCTCCATGAAAAATAGTAAAAGTCATTCAGATTTTATCATTTAATTTTCATAATGCAGATGTCAAATTAAACCTACTTAATAAATGTGTTTTGGGGAAAAAAGTGTATATGATATCATGAGTTATATTAGTTGAACTGTCCCAGTGAATTTTGGTGACTATTTCTTCAAATATACAGTGTCAGGTTTATTCTTTCTAAGAGAGGGAGTGACCAAAATAACAAAAATTTCGGCTTCTACTAATGAAACTCTTCAAACCTACCTTCGATCTCACCATCTTGTTGTATGTGATTCAGCTACACCCTAAGAATGTGAATAGTCCATTTTCTCAGTTATCTGTTGTTGTACAATTAATCATACTGAGTGACCTAAAAGAATGACGCTTGTTAGTTCATAAAATTCTGTGCGTTGACTGGTTTTAGCTTAGCATCTCCATTGTACGGAGTGATAGCTCCTAGGATCACTCCTGTGGCTTCAGTCAAATATGTGATCGGTTAGGAGTGTGAAATTTCATGTCAACTACTTAGGGCACTGGTTTTGATGAGCAGCTGAGGATCCTGTCTTTTTCGTACATGTGACCTTTCTTTCCACGTGTTTTCTCATCATTTAGGATAATAACCTGTGTTTATTTTACATGATGGCAGCAGTCCAAGAAAGCAAAGTCATATTGGTCCAATTCTTATGGATTAAAATCACAACTGGCGCGATATCACTTCAGTCTTGGTCAGCGACTTTGGTGGAAGTTACAAGGACAGAAAGAAGAGTTCCTGCTGTGAAAAATGATACACAAGTGTATGGACCAGAGGGTCAGAGATGGCTATCTTTGGGAACTACTTTCCATTTCACTTTCTGTTTTAATTCTAAATCTAGGTGAAGTGTAGAATCTATACTGTTCTCATAGTCTCATAGAAATACTGTTTGCTAAAGAGTAGTAGGCCACAGCATGTCATAGAGAGCACAACTTCTTGTTTTTAAAGAAAGACAACTTAATAGGAATATTGAAGGATCATACCTGAAAGATGGGAACTAATTTGAAAATTTTTGTCCTATTTCACCTTGACAATTATAAATGAAAACGAATTGACCATATTCTTTGAGATCTTGACGTTGTAAGGACATACAACCATGCCTCCAATCTCAAGGCTGCCCAAGTGATTTTATGTACTTCACAACAAGAAAAACAATTTTTAACACTTACTAAGCATATACTTTATTTCAAGCAATTTCATACATGTGAGTTAACATCCACAACCCCTCAATGAAATAAGTATCTATAATAAACTTATATTTCATTTCTTCATTAAATTATTTTCTAAATCAATTATTTCTGTGTATTATTTGGGGTGTGAGGATACTGCCCACACTAAAATGGGTAAATATGCTCTCCTGCTGAAGTCAGAATACTAATGGACCATAATGACAATTTGGTTGTTTATCTATTTATTTTTTTAATTTTTTTTTTTGTGTGTGTGGCACTGGGGATCGAACTCACATCCTCACGCCTACCAGACAGGCATTTAAGCCACTAAGCCAAATTCCCAGCCGTAGTTTTTTGAGGCAGGGTTGCACTATGTAGCTCAGGCCGGCCTTGCGCTCGCATTGTAGCTCAAGCTGGCCTCGAACTCACAACGCTCCACGTACCTCAGCCTCCCGAGTGCTGGGATTAAAGGTGTGCGCCACCACGCCCAGCTTGTTTATTCATTTTCTATTAAATAGTAATATATATTGTGAAGAAAATGTAAGCATTGGAAATAACATACAGATTTGCTACTTCAGGAACATAAGAGCAAAGGAGACATCACACTATCATCTTACCCATATTATACTATGTTTAATTCCCACTGTTCCCCTGAGAAATAATCAAAATATTAGTGTTTTTAATTGTTCTAAAGATATTTTCATATGATATGTAAAAGCTAATGTGAATTATCACTCTGTATGATTTTTTTAAAGTAAAAAAATAAAGAAGGAAAAAGGTTAAAGTACTATATAATCATTTTACCCTTGGATATTTGCAACAACCTTAACCATTTATCGTGGGGACAGTTCTATGTGGTATTCATGTTCTGTAGATATCTTCATTTTTTTAAAAGAATGTTCTAACATGTCTTCTCTTAGCAAAATATCTCAAGAAAGTGACAAAATGAACTTTATGGGTATACAAAGAAAATTATATTTTTTCAAAACAAAATATTTTGTATCAGAATAAAACGATGGTCAATACAAGGCCAGGGATGTAGCTCAGTGACACAGCACCTGCCAGGCAAGCGCAAGATCCTGAGTTCAATTTCTAGTACTGGGAAATAAATAATTTTTTTAAAAAAATGTTGATTAATACAAAGACTATCTTTCAGACTAAGACAGAGTACTACTTGAGAGTCATAGAAAAGTTGGTTGCAGAGTAAAACAAGAAATAGAATTGGTGAATCTTATAATCCATTGTTAAATATTTAGATTTAATTTGGATAAAGACAAAAATCCGTTGGGCAGTGTTTATTGCAGTACCAGCTTGTTAGGGTTTACAAATTTAAAAATGGGATAAAACATTGAATAGACACTTTTAAGAAGATATACAAATGACCAACAAGCACATGAAAACATTAATATCGCTAGTCATCAAGGAAATATGAATCATAAGCATAGTGAGAAAATATCTCACATATGTTAGTATGCCAGTTTTCAACTAGTGTTAAAATTAAAAGATAGAAAAGGAAAGAAAGAAAACCAGAAAATAACAAGTGTAGACACACTGAAATACATGTACACTATTGGTGTGAGTATAAAATACCACAGCATCCATGAATTACATTATAAATATTCTTCAAATAATTCACACTAAACTAGTGTGTGATCTAACAATTACACTTCTGAATGTATCTCCATATGACTGATATCAGGATTTTGAAGAGATATTTGTATCGGTATTTTCATTTCAACGATACTCACAAATAAGCACAACATGGAAACAAACTATATTTCCTGTAGTAGGTTAATGCAGTGGAAATGTGGTATTAGTACACAAAAACAGCGGAGTATCAGGTGTTCTTTAAAATGAAGGAAGCTTGACATCATGGCACATGCCTTTAATCCCAACACTGGGAAGGCTGAGGCAGGAGGATCACTGTGAGTTTGAGACCAACCTGGACTACAAAGTGAGTTCAAGGCCAGACTGAACTGCATAGTGAGACCCTGTCTCAAAAAATAGGGCCAGGGATTTAGCTCAGTGGTGCAAATGCCTACCTGGCATGCATGAGGTTGTGAGTTCGATCCTTGGTACCAAAATAAATAAATAAATAAATAAAATAAAATAAAATGAAGGAAATCCTTTCATATAATACAGCAGAGACAAATCTTGAAGTCATTATGATAAGTGAAATAAGTCAGTTATGAAAAAATGAATACTTTATAATTACCAGTTGCATGGGATAAGTGAATTAGCAAACTCAGAGGAAAATAAGTTTAATACAAGTTTCCAGGATTTACAGGTAGAAGAAGACAATCACTTTATTTCAATTTGTAGTTTTAGTGGTAGCAAACTGAAAATATTCCAGGGATGTCCTGTACAACTTCATGCTCACATTTAACAATATTGTTACATAATTTTAAACTTCATTAAGAGGGAGAGATGATATGTGCTTTTTACTCAAGTAAAAAGAATGCTACAATTGTTACTTCTGTTTTGTTATGATGGTTGTTATTGCAACAAGACACATTCTATTGAATCAGTTTTATACGCTTCTTATCTCAGTTAATATTCACATCAACACTAAAATATTATTAGCTGTAAAAAGTTAATCTGAGGAAGGTTATGCAGTTTTCAAAGTCATAATTCTAAAGAAGCAAAGAACTGAAATTCTAGCCCAGGTCAATTGGCTCCACAGCCTTATTCTTAACTGCAGTAGCTTCTTATGTTACCCAAAATTTCTTTTTTTGTTTGTTTGTTACCAATAATTTCTGATGTGGAATTTCAGCATGCTACTTTTAAAATGAAAAGAATATATATCATATTCCAAAAATCAAACTCTATGCATTCACTTAAAATAAACACAACAAATCTAAATAAATTTGTATCATTAATAAATCATAAGAACTAACATTATCCTAGTAAATCTTACTGATAAAATGAACCAAATAATATAATTAATAAATTCATAAGTTCTAATTCATATAATTAGAACTTCATTTGAAATATTATTATGACACATTTTTATTGAGGAATTTTTGCAAACATTTATGTGAGTTCTCCACTATTCCTTTGGACAGCAAGATAAATCTACACATGTATACCTAATTTTTTTCGTTTCTTTTTCCTTAGGAAAATGGAATAAATTTTCTTTTGATTAGTAATTCTTTATTTTAGTTTCTTCCTTTCAAAAGGAATACAAATTCAAGTCAATATAGTCATGGTATGAATTATCTGAACATTCATGTGCTCATATGCAAAGCAGAGTTGTTATTTTTCATGGAGGCATTGTTTCATCCAATAATTCAATATATTCTTAGGAACTACTATTGAAAAGAAATTCTTCTCATGTTAAGAAATTGGGGTCTTTATCTGCAAGAAATTTATATTCTGTTATTTATAGACAATCTTTTTTGTTTCAGTTTTTCAGAAATTGATACATAATTCAGTGTTTGATATTGAGTAGGAAAAAAGCGATGCCAAAAATTAAAATACGTTCCAATAATTGTGAGTGGCTCAGTGAATAGAGGACTACTCTGGAAAAATCAGTCCAAGAACTGGTTCAGGGCACATTATTTGAATAGTACCTTAATGAAAAGAAAGAGCCAGCCAAGTTAGATGAGAGAGAAATCCATTCCAGGTAAAGGGAAGATCAGATATCCCTTGTGTAAGAATCAATCGATAAGAGAATAAAGCCTGAAGTTTACTAACTATAGGAGAGACTACTGAGATGATGTGGGGGAAATCTATGCAGAGAGAAATATGTACACAATTTTTCAAAGTAAGAGTTTCATTTTCCATCATATATGTTATGGAAAGACACTGGATGTCATTTTGCAGAATTCAGAGGTTTTAAATAACTTATCCACATGAGTCACTGTCATTTTTTTCATTTACTCTTTGACATTTGTCTTGCACTTTCTCTGTTCTACGATGGAATAGTGGTTTTCTGACTACAGTTCCTAGATATCCTTACAAAGTACTTTTCCAATTAGCTCTAGGCTGTAGAAGGAACTGACAGGAATTTAACATGTTGGGCATGAGAAAAAGTCAGCATATCTTCCCTCCCTTTCTGTACTTCATATAGTATCTCAGGAATGGTTACAACCCTGAAATGGTTCCACTACCCACTGCATGTCCTGTTCATCTATTACTATATTGATGCCAAATGACTTCACATAGTCTGGAAACGCCATTTCACCCTTAGTGTCCAACAAGCTGTAAGAATCTTGTATCATTTGTACATTGTGTTCCAGTGTCTTTTTAAACATTTTAAAAAGATCTTGAATGTCAAATTTCCCCTATTCATGTAGAATGTATTCTCTTTCCACACTGACTTATTGCTTATGGTAAAAACAGATAAGCATGTGGTAGAGACAGTTTATTTTCTTTATAATCTAGAGCACAGTTTCAGTGTTAGTGACAGTTCATCTTTATTGTCAAGTTGACTGGTTGTAGAGATGCCTAGGAGATTAATAAAGCATATTTCTTCCTGGGCCTGGGTGTCTACGTGTGTCATAAAATCATGGTCTTGGGAATTGCATCTTACCCTTTTCCCCTTCCTCCCTGGGCTTTGCATTTGCTTTATGCTACCCTGATTCCATGAAATGAACAGCTTTTTTCCACCTACTCTCACACCACAGTGTTTCTCCCTTGAAGTCAGCCAACTGTGAACTGAAAACTCTCAAGCCATGAGTTATAATAAACTTCTTTTCATTTAAGATGCTGGCATCAGGTATTTTGTTGCAGCATAGAAAAACTGACAAGTACAGTGTTTATGTTTAATTTATTTTATACTTAATGATCAAAATATTTACACATTGTTTTTCTTAGTCTTTTCTTCAATCAGTTATTAAGATATTTAAAAATAATACCTTAAATGTTTGTCTCTGTGTCCGCAATACCCAAACAAAGGTCATTCAAATGGCAGACATTTTTAATTTTTTTATTTTTTTAAATTTTGGTTTTCATTCCTACATGTTTGCAGTACACGATGACTTCATTCATTGTGGGGAGATGGTACATAAAACACTTTAATGCTTTTTATAACTCCTCCCCCTCCCTCCACAGGACTTTGATAATCTACTCTTCACTTCGTTTTGCCCAGTAATTCCCAGTTTTTCCAGTTATATGAAAGGATGTCTGATTTAATAAATGACTTCTGAGGTCAATGCTAGGAACATGGAGCAGTTTTCAAATATATATACATATATATATCATATGCAAACACATAAGTTCTCTCTTTCAATGACAACTCAGTGATTACCTACTGTTTCAGGCAGGGTCCTGCGTGCAGAGACTCAGTATCTGCCTTTCATATCTTTAATATATTGAAATCCTCCATTCCCCATTATGTCAAATGACACTTATTGAGCACAAGGCAATACCAAATGCTTCTCAGCTAAGGCTTACTCACCAGCCTGTGTTATTGAAAGATAGCAGAATCTTTGGGAAGTAGGATCAAAAGGAAAGAAGTTTGGTCATCTCACATACCCTCAGAAGGGATATTGTTTTATTTGGTCTTTACTTCATTTTCCTTCTGGGCAGCTGCCTTTGTTTATAAGATGAGCAGCATTCCCTGGCCCATGATTTTGCCATGATGTACTGTGGGGTACAGAACCAAAGCAAGGTGACTAAGTGATAACAGACTGAAACTATGAATCAAAATAAATCATTTTTTTCTTTTTCTTCTTTTTTTGAGACAGGGCCTTGCTGTGTAGTTCAGGCTGGTCTTGAACTCACCATGTGCCCAAAACTCACCTCAGACTCATGGTGATCCTCCTGCCTCAGCTTCCTGACTGCTAGGATTATTGGTGTTTCAGATGCAGCTTAAATTGTTGGGAATAATATCTCCATGGTCAACCATTATGAATCGAAATTAGCAATACACGAAGTTGTTGGTTCTTCTAATGTCATGAATAATGTTTAAGGCAACTTTTATCAAAATAACATTAACTATAATACTTGCTACAGGCTAAGGAAAAAGCTTTTTATCTAATAAAATTTTTAAAATGTGATGTGATATGAGACATTTAATGGTCATATATTTGTTAAGTATCCAGACCATAATATTTTATAAATTTGCTAGACTTGTTATGTACTTTAGACACGGTTTAAATGTGTTTCAAAAAATTCATATACTGGAAGTTTCACACTCAGCATGGCCACACTGAGGGTACAAAAGCTCTGAAAGACAGAGTCGAGTGAAAAGTGGTTAAGTCACTGAGAATGTACCCTCCAAAGGAATTCATATAATTCTTATAGACCCTCAGTGAGTTCTCACTGAAGTGGTTTGTTATAAAAAGAGCAAGTCTGGTCCCTAAATCTTTCTGGCTCCTTCACTTTCAGGTGACATCTCTCCCCCACACACACACTTTTTTTTTTTTTGCACTCACCCCCACAATGATTATATTTGCTCTGTTGTGATGTAGTCAAAAAGCTCTCATCAGAAAGCAAACTGATGAGGCTGCCCTACTTTGGACTTTTGGTTTCCAAAACTGTGCATTTAGTAAATCATTTCTTTATACATTACCCAGACTCGGGCAGTTATGATATGATAGTCATAGAAAATTGACTAGTACATCTCAGGAGAAAATTATTGAATTTCAACCAAATGAGTTGCTTTATATATAAGTTAAACATGCGTATAGACACATTTTTCAATAATCTTTAATATCTTACTTTTGGAAATTATTTCAATACCAACTTTGGATTTAGTTTACCTAAAATTATTTCAAGCTGTGTATAAAATTTGATGTCAGTATTTTAAAACAATAATACAGTTGGTGGTTGTATGATTATTTTTAAATTGTAGTTTTATAAAAGAAACTCAAGTATAAAATTATCCTTAAGAAACAGAGGTGATGCTTTCATAAAGACAAAACTAAGAGAGAAACAGACAGTAAATAGGAAAAAAAAACTTGAGGGAAAGAACCTGTCCATCTAATTAACCATGCTAATATCCCATTGTATTTAATCAGTGAATCTTTGTAATTGGCAATATGTAATATGGCTGACAAAATCAATACAAGGCAAATAAACATACCAGTATATTTTCATAGATGGCAGCCTTAGGATGAAAGCATTCTCATACTTGTAGAAATCACTGAAAGTTACTTGAAAATGAATATAAATTGAACTAATTTAGTAATAATTTATTTGTCTCTCCCTTTTTCTGCCTCTTTTTCTTTTATTCCAACTCCACTATAATACTTGTTTCATCTGGAGAGTGAAACCACACTTTTGACTTCAACAATTATAGTAATTCATCCATTCCCCCAATACATCTAAAGCATTTTCAAATCACAGATTAAGACACATTTCCTAACTAAATAATAATTGACTTTGACAATGGCAAGTCAGCAAATGCAGACCTTCTAAACTTGTGACTTATTATTTTCAGAAAGGTAGTAATCACTACCTTTTAAACACTTAGTCACATAGCATTTCCCTTTAATTGTAAAATACCAAATCAATAGAGTTGTCTTATAATAAAACAACAGCCTGGATACTAAAACTTCTCAAGGAGATGAACACTGAAAGCCATTAGAGACAAAATACATTATCAATTTGAATGACAATAATAGCTTGGCACATCCATTAGTACATTAATACTACATGAAGCCATTACGCTGTTTCCAGATATCTATTAATACATTGTTTCCACATATCTATTAATACAATTAGTGATAATATGAAAAACATTCAATAGTTCTAAAACCTTAAAAAAGAGAAAAAATTAAAAGGATACGATTGGAATGAGCACTGTAGTTTTACTTCCTATTCAATGACAATGTAAAAGAATCATCTCCACAAAGGAGCATCAAATTTCTTTTTTTACACACTTAAGAAAATGTTCTGAAAGTTAAGTTGCTGAAACATCTTATGCAAGAATAGGACTTTAGGTTTGAAATTCTTCCTGGGCGAAGCTAGTATGTCACTTTAAACATTTATTTTCGTTGTGAGCCAAGCTAAGTCTCTTGAAACGAGAGCTTCCATTTCTTCATTTATAAAAATAGGATGATAACTTCTACCACACAGACTATTTAAATTATGGACCCTATTTTCAGTTGCATAGATTTATTGTCTCTAGTTCACAGGAAAAGAGAACTGAATTTGGCCCACAGCTACCCAGCCAATCGGTGCTGGGGCTAGATTTGGAAAAGGATCATTGTCAGTGAGTTGACATATTGCCTTATTCAGAAGCTTAGCATAGTGCCTAACAGAATAAACAAATCACAACCTGAGAACCATAGAATACCTTCAATATTATTATTTCTTCAACATTAACATTTCTTTTGCTTTTCTGATTCTTTCCTGACCGTCATGTCAGAACATGTGGAAATGAAGCCAACAAAACTGCTGTATGATTGTCAAAGAAGGGCAAGAGGGACTGGAACCACACCAGACAGGGTGTTCGTGAGAAGTCCTTGGGATCTGCCAATATTTGACACTCTTATGTAAGTTTATCAGAAATATTAAAGCTAAAGAAGCCATGCCAGACAATTAGTCTGTAAGGTGGTTTTTTGACTTTCAACACAATTTATTATCATTTATCTCATTGGTGGTTTGGTTTCATTAAGTGAAGAAATGTAAGAATTTTCTGCTCAACGTGATTTTGGCTTTTGTTCTTGACTTTGACCCAGATACTTGCCCTATCTCAGTTCTTGAAATTGTTCTATTCAGGTAGCCAGAGACAGAAGAGGCAAAGGTAAATTTAAGGCCTGTCAAAGTTAGTCCAAGATAAAAGGGCATTTGGCTAATGCTCCTACCGTATCCCGCAGCAGGTACGCAATTTTGATTTCTCTATGCCCTACCCCAGAGCCAGAGTACAGAAGTCAGATTTCTGTCTTCTGTTTTATTTGAAACTTGGTTTGATGAATGTCTCCCAGCATTTCACTCAATCAGAAATTGTTTGCTTATTTTTCCAGCTAAGAAAGCCTAAAGCATATCTACATTTTTTTCTCTCAAATTTAGACAATTTACAAAGAAGTTAGTAAAGAAATGTCATTAACTGTATCAGATAGTGAGATTCTGCATTATTAAACACATTTTCTTCTTTAAAAAAATGTTGGTAATGTAATTCAACAGGTACAGTTAGGTCATTCAAGGGATCAATACTGTCAGATTTTTGTTAACTAATTTCTCCAATTATTCTGTGTTCTCATGTGTATGAAAAGATAAATATTTCAAACTGTTTGGCACAAGCTACGCAGACAATTGTGACATAGTTGGACATCAATACAGCTTCAAGCCATTGTGTTTTCATACTTTCAATTTTAATAGATGGCATGTGTTAGTCTAGACATTATTTCCTGGTTGTAAAGAGGTTATCTGGTGTCTTCCTGGCTATAGTGTGAGTATGACCCTGATGCTGCCACTCACATGCAGAATCTTTACTCTTTCGTATATCATTCCATGGGAGAGCATGTAAAGAAAGAGCAGCGAAAAGGACAGATTCTGGGTGGACAGCTTGCATTTGTCTGAAAGAAATGTTCATTGGTTTCCACTTTATGTTATTTGAAAAGGGATGTTTAAGTGATATTGCTTGCTTTTTGCTCTACCAGCATGAAAAATTACAGACTATGGATAAACAGGTGAGTGGAAGATTTCAAGGATTTTCCACCCAAGAAAGAGTTTCAAAGTATGACAGGAAAAAAAAATTGCAAAGTACATTTTGTTCAGTTGTGGTGGTTTATTGATTAGATTTTTAAAACAGTCTTTTGTGAAAATCTTCTTAGAGCTTTATGAATACATATTATGCAAACTATTATGAAAGATGATGAATAATCATTTACTAGCTAGTATTGGAACAGATAGCTAAAGAATGAGCTATAACATATTATTGACAATAATACATCTCCATTCAACTTTTTCAGAGGGCAATTGGGGAGTAGTTATCAATCGTTAAGTTCATATAGTCATTGTGTTAGCAATTCTGTAAAAACAAATTTACTCCCCAGACATTTTCATACATCCCTGGCAGTAAACGATAAGGATATTTATTGTAGCATTGTTTCATAAATGTCATATATTGATAAACATTTAGACTGTTTTCAAGTGTTTTTAGTGTTCAAATAAAATATGCTATATTAAACAACAGTGACTGGATTGCCTGCAAAATGAAAGATATCTATATGCGCTAACCAATAAAGTCATTTACATGTATGTAACACCCATAAAGGAGAAACTGGTGTAGGATTATGGCTCAGGAAGATGTTCATGAACTTAAGTTCTACAAGCTAATCTCCTGGCCCTTCATTACATATGTAAGATGGTACAACCCATTCATTGTGTTTTAGCATCAGATATGTCCAGTGTAACTGTGACCCTCAAAATAATCATGCTGGGTATATTTTATATGAATCAGGAGAACTAAGAAAAAGGATTTAAATATCTGAAGATAATGTTTACTTATATAACCTTTAAAATTTTAATATTAAATATCACTGAATTGGATGACTATATTTATAGTATTCAAAAGAAAAATTACAAAAGCAAGATTACATAGTAACCTGGTATTAATTGTTATAGAGTAAATTTGAAGAATTGATCAAAAATTTTAAACTATATTTTCTAATGTTTTGAAATCTTACGCATTTTTATGTTCTTACCCCTGTCTTTAGTGCTACGCATACAAACTATAATACTGATAAGAGAACTTTCTCTTAAGAGTAAAATATTCTTACCTTTTTCTTGGGTATACCATGTGCTAGTACTTTTCAAGGCATGAGGCAAAAGCACTACAACACTGTGTATTGATTCAAAAACAGTCAATATTACAGATTCAAATGCCAAAACAGTGAATGTTTTCAGATGATTAGTAGACATTGTGAATTCAATATTTATAATCCATGCCAATAATATGAAGAATAATTACAACTGAAAAACTTTTCAATACCTCTTGGCTATGTATCTTCATTAATTTTGTTTTTGTAACAATAATCTATGTATGGAGGCTACTATTTCCATTTTGTGCCTGAGAAATATTGGTGGAGAGGATATGAAGTCACACAGGGATACGTATTCACTTGCAGAGGTAGTAAGTACCGGCTTTTCCCTGTATTTATTGCTGTACTCTAGACTTTCACAGTGATTTTATTGGAGAAGTGGTTTGTTCCACTAAAATAATGGTGCATACTAATTTAGAAATAGTTATCTTTATATATAAAATCATATGTTAGAAACTATTTATCTTAAGAAAGTATCAAAACAACTTCATGCCTCAACTTGATCTACAGGTTAATACTATAATCATATTCATATTACCAATATTAATAATATCAATGATTACAAATACTGTGCATGCTCTATCATCAAGTCTCATCTGTTAGAATATGCAAATGTCAAGAAAAAGAAAACTTTCCTAAATCATTATAAGTTGATGTCATTAATTGAAAGATTCCCATCTGTAAATCTATAAATTCCTGAAGACAATAAAGGAAATACTTAAGAAACCTGAAAGAAAACAATGTTTTACTTAACCAATAGGAAAGAAAAGGGATTAAAAACTGCATCGATGAGGATGCTCATTTTCTGAAACTTAGATTTTACAAGAAGTTAAGATTATAAATCATAAAAAAGTCAACAGAGCCGTGTCTATGCTTTTAGAAGTTAAATAGATAAATCATTTTCTGATTTATTCATTAATTTATTCATCCATCTATTAAATCACTCATAGAGTCATTCATTTATTTCTTCACAATTCATTTATTCACTATTGATTTAAATATGTATACTATGCCTGGTTAATTATTGCTGAAAGAGCAGAATCTGAAAAGATGCCTTCTGCGATCTGGACTTTTGGGTTTGGAGTTGTTTGCAGATACTCAGTCTATCAGTTACAGTCCTTGTATGAATAGGTTGCAATACACAGATGAGAGTAAAGCAATTTTTCATTTTTATTATGCTAGTTTGTTATGTGTGCCCCTGACGTTTAGGTGAGATGATAGAGAAGGGAGAAAATGATTTCTCGATGGGTGCAAGGTGTCACAGCTTACTAGCCTGGCATATCACAAAGGATGACAGATGGCATGGAGTCAATGTCCAATTCAAACTCCAAGAAGACCCAGAGATTCTGCTCTTAACTGAGTCTCCTCAGCATGGGAGAATCTCATAGAGATAGCCCCAAACTGAAGCTTCTGAGGCTTTTTATTCATAGAACTAGAAAGCAAGGTTAAAGGACAAAAGGAGAACATCTGTGCATGAACTCATTTAGGGAACAGAAGGACAGGATAAGGTCAGGGTGGTCAGTTACATGACTGACCTCAGGGTCAATCCAAGAAATAAATCACAGTATGTGGATTACGAGGACCAGAGCACTCGTTACTGAGAGCAGTGTCTTTTGATCCCACTTGGACTTGTGACCCTGTAGACTATCTTTTAATCTTTAATCATTCATTCTGGAAGGTTTGGGGCATGTGGCTCAAAAAGTCCCTTACCTCTGTGTATCCATCTCATATATACCTCTGGCCAACTCCCCTAAAGCAAATAAGGAATATTAAGTTCTATGCCCTCAAATACCTTTTTCTGTGTATTCCGGTCTCATCCATTTAGTGTTCAGAACTCACTCTGCATTTGTATTTCCTCTTTTCCAAGGCTCAGAAGGCTGACCTGATTCCTGAGCATCAGTGTGCTCTCCCAGGCTTGAGAGTCTTGTTAGAGCAATGGAAGATGTGGGAAGGGAGCCCCATATGGAACAGAAAGATAATGATACTTGGAGAGTGGAGCTAAGGAATCATTCCCCAAGTGCCTTCTCTGATAGGTACTCTTGATTTGGTTATATCCTACTTTTTGCCCCAGCTACTTCAAATATCCTCCCACCCATGTCTCTCAGCATCCCAATATTCACCCCCTCTTATCCTTCAAGCCCAGATGTGGTGGTATTTTCCTACTGCCAAGCCCTGAAATATTATACCATTCTTTACGTCTTTTTCTCAATGCTACATGTAAACTTTAAGCCACCCCCTCTTTTGGCATTCTCCACCAGCTACCTAATTTGAGATTTTTTTTTCAGGTGGAGACCAGTTGAATATTAGAGAAACAACTGTCTTTCCTTCCAACAGATTTTGAGCAAAATTAAAAATATGCATCCTAAATCCAGTGAGGTGGTCACACCTCTAATCCTAGCACACTAGAAGGCCCAAACTGGGCAATTTAGCTAATTAGGGCAGACTCATCTTAATATAAAGAGACAAGACGCTTGGGAAATTAACCTAGAGCAGAGGCCCTGGGTTCAATTCCAGTACCGCCCACAAAAATAATGCTTTCTGTATACCTCTGAGCTCTAATGTTTGTGGTCTATATACGTGTAGGCGCACAAATAAATTATCAAACGCAATTCTGTCTTCCACCAATAAAAACAGAATGCAGATTTTATATTTAAAATATTTGCTAAATAACCCTATTAAAGCTATTTTTAACTTAGTGAGAGAATTTTTTATCACAGACTTGTGTATTATACAAGTATTTATTAAATACTAAGGAAATAGGAAAAGAAGTATAGTACCTTCAGCTTCTCCATCTAAATATGTTTCATTGTACTGCATCTATTTTAAAGTATTCTGAGACTTATGACTACAAATTAGTTTTGTTTTTTCCCAGAACGATTTGAAAGACTATTCTGTAAGTGTCTGTCACACTTGAGAGATCAGAAAACGTGTTCATCCTCTTTAAAGGGCAAAGTTTCAAAGTTTTTTTTTTTTTTTTTTTTTGTTTTTTTTTTCTGAGACAGGGTCTTGCTATGCAGTTCAGGCTGCTATGGAGCTCAGACTGGCCTTCAACTTGCAGTGAACTTCTTGCTCAGCCTCTTGAGTGCTGGCGTTACTGGCTAACGAAAGAGTATTAATAGAAGGAAACCTAATATTGTGAGGTTATTTCACTTAACTATTTGGGGAGAAAAAAGGACTGTGTCCAGGTGGCATTAAATACTACTTGTGATGGGATAAAACATAGACATATGAAATAGCACTAAGACATTGTCTTTGGATGAAGATGGATCGGAATTCAGTGTCCAGCTTCTCTACATGTTAGCGTATAAACTTGAGCAAGTCACTTAACATTTCTGAGTTTGTCCTTATGCTTGACATAAGGCTTTTAAAATTACTATCTTTTGCCAATTTGAAAGGTCTACAAATATTTTGCTTGGTTGCTTTCATGGGTAATCACACCATCATCACCAAAATAATTCTCTCCATTGTAATAATGAGCTACATATTGAAAATAATACTACTGATGCACCAAGTCAAATACTGAATATTCAGAATTTTATTTAGTAGACACATGTTTTTACTTCTGTAGAATGTCTAAATATAAAGATACTGAGATGATGCATAAAGCTGAAGATAAAATTGTAAATAAAGTTATCTGATATGACTTAAAGCACTATAGTTCTTTAGCTATTCAGCAGCTCTTGCTCCATCTCTAATCAAATATGCTTGAGTCATCTTGCTAAATATGTCACAGATATCAGTACATGAAACAACGGTACTATTGACTAAAGATCTTCTAATTGACATCCATAATCTTTTCTGGATGTGGATTTTCCTTTTTTGCTACTGCTGCTGCTGCTGCTGTTATAAAAATAAAAATAATTCTGCATATTTTCCTATTAAACCTTGTTTCCTATACAAAACCAGTATTCAAAATGTACTCTTTTATTCACTCCTCTTACACCTTAGAGTATATTCTAGGTATCTGTCCCTGTTGGTTCTTAGAATATCTCTCATTATACAGTATCATAGATATAAAAAATCCATTTTTTGGAGACAGTGTTCACATTTTATCAACCAGTAGTTACATAAATTCATCCAAAAAGTTAATAAACAATTACAAACAATGCTGCAAATGTTTAAACTTGTGTATGTTTGTATTGTTGGCTGTGAGTATATTTCTTTCCAGTTTGATCAAGTGTAAATAAACACATTTTACAGAGCAAGACCAGGTTCAGAGATTCCGTAGTGCATTCATGCATTCATTCCTATTGTGTGTTTTATCATTTGCAAAATTTGTAACTGCATAAAAAATAAATCTTGATGCTGACCTAAAACAGATATTAAGTTCTTGATATTCTGACACACTTAGAAGAAATTTGAGGAGTTTCTGAGGTTAATAGCAGCTTGTTTCCTCATATCTTCTCCTGTAGATACTTTATGACCTCTCTTGAGGTTTTATTAAATTGTGCTTTTCTGTCCTACTTCTAACAAAGCACTTAACACACTTAATATTGTGCATATAATCATTGATTTTCTTGCCAGTGTGTCTTTCCATAATGGAAGTGAACACATTTTACTGACTTCCTAGTTACTATGTCTTATTGACCACCTATCAAATGCCTGGAGCTGTATAGATACTTAGGGATCTAGAGATGACTAAATAAAAGAAGATGAACGTGAAAGAAGATGAAAAGGCTAGGAGGGCAGGAAAAATGTTCCTTTTTCATGTAAATTTTACTATGTCTCATCCCAGAAGTTAAGTATAAAGTGGCAGTTTTTCACTTGCAAATAATTTCCTCATTCTCCTCAGAGACTTAAACGTGGTGTTGAATTCGCCTTGCCACTTGTCAATTCAAGAGACTGAAAGTCTCTGGAAGAAGTTCAGAAGCACTTGAAGGGATTAATTTTTACCTAGAGAAGTGACCTGCCAATGTCTTAAACTACATGTTTTAATAGACAAAGATAGAAGAACTTGAGGGAAGAAACAGGGTAGAATCAAGATATACTGATGCTGCTCTTATGGGAAGTGTGTTAACAATGGTATTTCATGTTATCAGTGTGCTCATAACTATATAAAAGAACAATTTAAATGATTTTTCATTGATCATATTAAGAAAAGAGTGGTACTAAGTTCCAAGTTTTGAAGGGCATAAAATATGATGTTTTTAGGGGAGAGTTTTAACCATAAGCAAAATGTGAAGTACTATAGCCTTTACTTTGGTGATGTATTTTTGTCAAATAAAAGTCCTTTTATAATCGCATTGATTCTTTCTATAGAAAGTTGTGTTGAAAAGATGCTTCCTACTCACAGAATTGCCTCATCCCTGCCCACATACTTGAAATTATTAATCACAGTGCCACCTGGCTCCCTGATGCAAGTATATGTGAATGATGCAGCTTGCAAAGACATGGTATGTTCTCTCTGCAACTATTGGTCCAAAACTGGTAAACATGATTAATCCAATATTATTCAGCGAAACTCAGAGTAAACACAGTCTATGTCTTGGTTGCTTTTCTCTCATTGCTGGGACAAAATACCTGACACCCAAAATGAGGGAAGGAAAGGTTTACTTAACTCACTGTTTGTGGAGGCTTCAGTTCATGATCGGTTGGCTCTAAAGCAGGGTGGCAAGGGGCTGGGGCAACACTTCAAGGCAGTAGCCAGCAAAAGCAGCCAGAGCTGCCCCACCCCTCAACCCCTCTCCAGGGCAGATGTAGCACTCACAAAATTTCTGTGCCTTCATCTTGCACAGAATGAGGAATATTTACAAAGTAAGGATCCTGGCTCCCTGCTGAGTATCTTAGTTAAACTTCTAAACTTCTCAAATTGACACAATTTATCAAACATGAACATTGGATGATAATTTTCCAAACGTGTTTAAACCTAATACTACCATAATTTTGGTCATTTCAATCTGCATAAGTAAAGTTTGCTAGATAACGAAGCCTGCACAAAAGAAAACAGCTCCAAAAGATGTAGAAGGAAATGAAGAGCTCTGAGGATCTTTTAAGAACAAGGGAAGAGCTAACCATTAAGGAAACAATCTCTTAACTATTAACTTATGTAAGTCACGGAGTCTCTCATATTTTCTACTAACTTATTTTACACAAACACTTTCTAAATTCTGTATATTAAATAAATTCTGTATATTATAATATACAAATTTCTTAACTTAGGAAGGATTATTTTAATTCATTAGAAAAAAATCTTAGGCAAGGAAGAAAATGGCAGAATGCTGAGTGTTAGCTACTTAGCTTCTCTGGAGGAAAGTGCCAATAGTCTAGAAAACCAAAGCTCGGAGAATCCAAAGGCAGTCAGGGCACATGAGAACCACAAGGGAATTAACTGATGGAGGAGAAGAAAATAGGGAAAAAAGGAGAAACAGCTCACTGCCACTGATCCCAGAATGTGCGTTTCAGCTAGAGCAGCTGGATAACTGACCTGGTGGGTGGGGAGACACCAAAAGCATCTTTGCTCTTCACTGGATAGTGATACCTGACCTGGACCAGTGGAGCCTTGCACAGTCAGAGGCAGCAGTGAGAAAAGAGACGCTGTTTCCCGAGTGCCCGCCAACCCCATCAGTGTTTGGTAAATGAACTGGAATGGAAGCCAGTAGACAATCACACAGAGGAGGAGCAGCAGTTGGGCAGAACTGTCATTGTATTTCAAAGACCTGGGGGTTTGAACCCTAGCAGCAGAACAGCCCTAGGTTTGCTTCACAGCCAAGATCCTGGAGTGGAAAGAGGGAAAAGCCGTCCAGTCACAGGAGGCAGTCAGCACCTGGACAGCAGACTGGGGGAGCTCTGCTGAGAAGTAGGAACCAGGACCACCCAGACTTCATTCCAGTAGCCACCAACAGTCAGTCTTAGCTCTAGCTACAAAGGAATGGAAGCAGCCCCCTGCTCTGTAATTGGCAGTGCAAGCAGGCAGATGACCTTGGCCAGCGGCAGACAAGGGCACTCCCCTCCCCCCATGATGAACACGTGTGAGAGGAGTCAGTGGTGTGGTGACGATTTCCGGCAGTAATCCTACTGCAGATTTGGCATTAAGCAGTACAGAGTCCAGCTCTGAATAGGGAATTAACGCTGAACTGGGGAAAAGGAAGGGATTTTTGTTCTGTTTTCATTTTTGGGGGGTCTGGATGTTTAGGTTTTAACATTTTTTGTTTGTTTTCTCCATCCTGTCTCTCTCTTTACTCAATGGTCTTTCCTGATCTTCTGATATTTATATGTGAATGAAAATTTTGTCTAGTCTTTCTGGTTGGCCTCAATCTTTTGGTTTCTCCTTTATTCTTTCTCTGCTGTCCTCTTCTCTAGCTTCCCAAGTTTGGGTGATCATACTTTGCCCTTCAACCTTGCTTCCACTATATTTTTCTTAAATTATTGCTCTCTCTTGTCCCCTATCCCTCTTAAATGTCCTTTTCCACAGCATAAACTCACTTTAACAAAGGGGAGACTCACTGTATACGGGTTTCTGGTTTATGTTAGAGGTTATTATATAGCTATAGATCTTGTTCCTGAAGTTAGAGACACCAAATTTACCAGAGACTGCCAGTTTCTGGACTGTGTTTTATGATATTGTTATTGATAATTGTAATACTTTAACCGGGGTGCAATACTTGTAATCAGTTGTTCATTTGTGCATGACAACTTCGTGATAGTATGAGGTCATAGTAATCCCCATAGTCCAGCACCAAAGCACCGGATGCTGAGCAAATAGGTAGCAATTCTTCTTCCTTAATAAAGCAGAAAGATAGGATCTTGGGACAGACAAAAGAGCAACAGTGAGCTAGGAGGCAACTCAGACCAATAGATACTGAGAAGCCTTGATACCAGTGATAGAGTTACCTAACACAAGAAAACTACAAACAATAAAACAGAGAACAAGTTAAAATAGGAAAAATAGAAAATGATAAGACACAGAAGCAAAATGCAATCACAGACTTCAGCCCACCCAAGACTAATCCAGAGGAAAATGAGATAGAGGAAATCAGAAGTCATCCACTCAAATTTTCTATAATGACAACATTAGAAATTAAAGAAAAAACCATAAACACAAAACTGTACAGGAAATCAGAGCAGAAATAATTTCAGAAATTAAGAAGAGTTGACAACCACAATGAAGAATTTGTTCTGTAAATCTAGAGTATATATATATATATATATATATATATTTAAAAAGTAAAGGAATCTAGAAAAATGATGGAAATTATGAATGCCAGCATAGGAAAGAAATGGAATCCATACAAAAAGATCCAAACATATATCTGGAAGATTAAAAATTCCATTGAATGCTTGCAAAACCAGATTTCCAAGAACAACAATAGAATGAAGCCACAAGGCAGGGTAAGCAATTAAACAGAGGGGAAAAGCAGAGAACTATGAGCAGGAAAATAATACGACAAGGACAAACCAATTCATACCTGTTTTTAACATCAATGTAGAGGGTCTCCATTCACCGATCAAAAGAAACAGACTGGCAGAATAGATCAAGAAACTAGATCCAACAAAATTCTGCACTCATTTAACTCAAAAAGAAATACATACACTGAAAGCCAAAATATACAAAACAATACTCCATGTGACAGGAATCCAGAAAAAAGCAGGGGTAGTTATTCCATTTGCATACAATCAGCTAAGATTGATCAGAAGGGATAAAGAAGACCATGACACACTTGTTGAGAGAAAACTCAAAGAAGGAGAGATAACAATTATAAATATATGCATCAAATATATAAACTATATAAGTATATAAGCTATATAAATCAAATATTAATAGAAATGAAAAATCAAATAAGCACTAAGAAAAGTGTAATGTGGGACCTTAGTACCTCACTGTCACAAATAAATAGATCAACTGAACAAAAAAATCAACAAAGAAATATCAAAAATGAACCAAACCTCTGAGAAAAGACTTGGAAGATATTGACATAGTATTACATCTCACAACATCAGAATACACTTTCGTTTCAGCTGCATATGTGACATTCTTTTAAATAGGTCACATACTAACCCATAGAACATGCTTAAGTAAATGAAAAAGAATTGAAATTATCCTATGTGTATTATCTGACTAGAGTGCAGGGAAATTGGAAATCAATGGCAGAAAGAAACCACAAAAACTCCAAAAACATACAGAAATTAAATAACATGCTATGGAACAACCAATGGGTCACAGATCAAATTTAAGAAAAATTAAACAGTATCTACAATTAAATGATAATGCCAATAAACATACTGAATATAGAGGATGCACTGAAAGCAATTCTAAGAGGGGAATTAATAGCATTGAGCTCTCACATCAGGAAGACAAACCAAAGGAGCTCAAATAAACAACCTAATATTGAACCTCAAATTTCTAGAAAAAGATGTGCACAAGTCCAAAGCTAGTACAAAGGAGGAAAAAAATACCTGTTTATGGATAAAAAAGGTTTTTTGTTTGTTTGTTTGTTTGTTTGTTTTACCATGGAGTGCTACTCAGTCATAAATAACATGGTTCTAGGTTCCCAGGATGAAAAAGTAAAAATAGTTAGGGATAGAACTGGGGAATTTCCTGCCCAAATCAGAGCATTCTCATATTTTTGTTAATGTTTGTGAATTGATTTGAGCTCAGTCTGTTAACTTGGACTGTCATGAACAAACCAGAAATTTAGTGGTTTATATGTGACTTTTATTAATAATAACTTGTTTATGAAATATTATTTACTACATTCCATAATTTTGGAAGAACACCGTCTGATCATCCTGTGACTCTTGACCTTTATCCCCCAACATACCATTTTAATAGTTTTGTCTTAAAATATTTCAAAATTTTTTGGGGAAACATATGTACTTTGGTGTCATACTGATTGAAGTTTCGCTTTTATATTTAGAACTAATCAGTGAGGTCCTTCTCTGCACATTAGCTGTCTCTCCTCTAAAATTGGACTGCTGGTACTTATATCACAGAGTTATCATGAAGTATAAATGAGGTTATCTTGAATGTCCATTGTCATTGTTTTATATATGTTCTTTTTTCCTGCCAGTGCCAATTTTTTTTCGACATCTCAACTCTACTTTGAAGTATATTATAAATCACTTAAGACTGCAGGAATTCCATAGGTTTGAAAAGGATGATGTTATATTTAAGATAATTTAGTAAAACTTAGAAATAGTTTATCATGAAACAGAAATAAAATCTGAATTATTTTGAAGGTTGTAAGACCAAACCTTATCTTTTACCAAGCAACTCTACTGAATTAAAATTTTATAGATTAAATTGTACAAATATCTCATTGTTACAAAATACCTTTGATGAAAACTTCATTTAAACCTTCTTTGGTGAAATCTTAGTATTTGAAATCAAAGACAGAAAAACTTATCTGCCCTGATGTATAGCAAAAATATGATATGGAAACCGCAACACATTACAAGAAGCTATAGCAGCAAATTTCTTTCCTTCTAAGGCTACTTATAGCAAAATAAAATATGTCCTGAAAGTGACAAGTAAATTGAGGATAATTTTAAGGATCAAACTAACACTTTTCTGAAGTTCTAATGAGATGCAGATTATAACTTTGCATCCTAAACCATGTCGCTTTCATTTTTATATTTTAGCTATTCTGGGGCTTGAACTCAGGGAAAGTTGTACTACATCCTTAGTCCTTTTTATTTGATTTTGTGCTAGGCTCTTAGTAAGTTGTGAGACCTAGAATTGAAGATAGGATCTTCCTGCCTCAGCCTTATTTTTAAATGAGCAGTCTCCAAGTCTTTCACAATTACCTACAAAACAGAAAACTTTTGCAGAGAAATACAGAAATACTAAAAATTTCCAGAACATATACACCTTTGTAAGGCCAACATGTAATCACACAGGTGCTCAATATAGAATTACATTTTTCAAATCTAAAAATTCTTCTAAGGTTAATATGAAAATTGCACTGTCGATTCCTTAGATAGACACTTTTCCAGGAGTAATTCACATGTGGACACATGCACAAATATGTTCCAGGCCACCAAGGACATCTTAAAGCTCATAGTTTATTTTTCAGCTGATACATAATGATAATTGTGTCAGTCAGGTAATTACGTTTTTTGGTGATGCTGGGAATCAGACCCAGAGAGTCATGCATGTCAGGAAAGCACTCTACTGGTGAGTACATTCCTAGATCTGCTAGGAAATGTTTTGGTTGATATTTGTCTTACACTGCTAGCAACATGGCCAGCTAGCAATTGGAGAAAACCCTCATGGATCTAGGAAGACAGTGTTTTATAACAAAAATTTAAAGAGACTCAAGTATAAATCTCTAGTATTGCAACTAACTGACTGAAGAGAGGCATGCAAGAATGCAACGAAGCCAAAGTCACAGGCCAGGAAGATTTTCCATAGGAAATAATGCCTGTAGCTTCTTGGTTAGATACTTTTGCAAGCAGAATCTGATGTTGCTTTTATGGCCAATCTTAATATTTAGAGAAGGAACGTGGAGCCATTTTTTTTCTTTCAACTTTTATGTACTAGACACTTTGCAGGGCTCTTCGTTTCTGTCACCCGTTCTCAACCAGGGATGACAGTGATGGTTCCCCCTCCACTGGATGTTCTGTCATGCCTGGAGATGTTGTCATTTGTTTTTATTTGGAAGGAGGTGCTACTGTTACCCAATGGATCAATGCCAAGGATCCTGCCAAACAAGATACTCGAGATAGCTTCTCGCAACTAAAAAGTGTGCAGCTCAACATGGTAATGGTGCTAATGTGAAACCTATATGATATTATATACATATTTATCCATATTGTATGATTTTTGTGGTTGGAGGGCCTCAGTACCACCATATTCCTTGCAAAATAATTATCTTCATTAAGTTATCTGTATCACTCTGAGATTGGAGAAAAATCAGACCGGCTAAGATTTTTCCCACATCTTACTCCTTGTACAGCCCCCTGATTTTTAGCTTTTTCTATATCTCATCTTATATATCATAAAGAGTCAAACGAGTATGAGTTCCGTAACTCTGAGGTATCTCTTTGTTAGTGGACATGCCACTGATCACCCACTATCAAGTTTTGAAACTTGCCCACCCTGCCTACATTCACACATTCATTTTGTTTCACTTGTGGGCTGAGGACTTAGTTTCTATTGTAGAATGGTGCCTTGCAGTCTCTTTTTGAATTGAATGCTGAAGAAACTTCAGCTTTAATTAAAATGATAGTATCATCATTTAAAGACTAAAATACCTACAAGGACACAAGTAATAATGACCCAGTTTCATATGGCTTAGCTGGCTGCCTATCACAAGAATACATTTGTGCCTGGTTTGCTTTGAGAAAGAGGAAGGCTGCCTTTCTAAAGATATGAATACTGGATCTGATTGCTTCTATGAAGACCATTTAAAGAGGGTTAGGCACCTCTGATTGAAAAAAAAAAAAACGCTTCTTATTAAAGTTTCATAGTTGACAGCAACATAAGTCAATCAACTTTTCTTGAGCAAACTTGTTTACAGTTTTGCAAGCTGTTGAGGAGCACAAATCTCGCAGCAGCAGCAGGAATAAAACACTGAGGGCCTGTTATACATCTCATAAGGGGCAGCTTGGGAGAGCTTGAGCAAAGAAAGGGAATAGGACAAGAAATACCCTTGATCTAAAGTTCAGATCATTTCTTTACTCGTCATTCCTAGTGAATGAAGCTGCTTCTTAGTTCAACAGGAACTATACAAAGATGGCTTCTACATTACCAAACTATCACATTTTTCCATTTTGATTCATAGTCTGCATATAGATTTGTATTCTTTCTTAATTAAGATTGCTGCCTTCTTACTTGAGCTAGAACTCCCATCAGTGTTCAAGTAGTTTCATGGAAGTGAAGAGTCATTGTCTATTTTATTCTTTGCTGTATCTGCTGTACCTACAACACCACTTTAGCTCATTCTAAGTGAACAAAATTATATTTTAAGTTAATTAATCAATGTAATGACTTTGTATACAAAAGAAGAAATGCAAAGGTGTTTAACTGGCTACTCAGGGTCTTCTGCAGGATATATGTCCTTTTATCCTGTTGATCACTATTCAAGATATGATGTTTAGCATTATAGGGGCAGAAATATTTCAAAAGGCATTTTGCAAGTACCACAATCTTTAGTCAAAAAATTAATTTATTTTCTAGTGCAAGTTCATCCATATGAGTTAATTATCTTATACTACAGCCACATTTTCAATAGTTCCTTAATATTACATATTTTAAAAGAATCTTTAATGACAGCAAGTGTCCACAGTGTGTGGCAAATTGGAAATAAAAGGAATAAATGAAAATTATAAAACTACTTATGCACAAATAGCATGAACAATTAGCATTTTTGTTTCTAGATTTTTTTTCTACATCTTTCTGTATTTTCAGATTCCTCATTCTTTGACTCTTGTTTCTACTCTCCTTGGCTCTCTCAATAAATACGTAAATGTACAACAGATATAATACATTGGTTTTTAGTACTGAATCTGAGTACATGAGTGTCCAAGTATGTATTACACCTGTTATGTAATTTATCATATGTTTTGCCCTTAGATTTCTAGTTAAAATTCTGCTGCTTTCCTGGTCATTGTCTTCATCCTGGTGAGAATACGCATGTTTGGGGATAAAGAAAGGAGGTAACTAGACAATAATTTACCAAGGATGACTTCAGAACAAAGGTCACTGACTCAAAGAGGCCACTTTTCAAGATTGCTATGATAACATGAACTTGGCATTTTATCTCCACTACAAAGTTACATCTGCTTGACAGGTTACTTTGGTCCACAGGTAGGCATCCTCTGAATAGAGAATGTCAGCAACATTGACACAGCTGTGTACTATGCGGTCTCCTTTTCATGCCTCTGTGTATTTCTTTTTGCACTTGTTACAACAAATGTATTTAGATAGGAACAAAAACATGCAATAGTTTGAATTATCATTGTGCCTAAATAATTTTTAATCCTTCCACAAATCTTGGATGGAGTAAAAGTATGATGGACTTGTAAATCATTTCACTTGCATAAAAGACCAAGGTCTTTCCACAGACAGTAAACAAAGTTTAAGCTAGGAATGTAATCCTGTTCTTTAGATGCCACGCCATTCTCAAACAGAGAAAGCGATCATGCTGCTGTGGCTGTCAGGGCTGTAAGAGGCTCTGTGACAATTTGAGGGTACCTGATCTATTTTATATTATAATCTGCGAATGAGCTGTCAGAATTGTAATCTCTTAGACTTTGAATCTTAACTGATTTCTAGCTATTTTATAATTAACTATAGATTTTGTACACCTAAAGAATCAGACCTGAGTCTAAGAGTGTCTTACACATGGGCAAAACCAGGAGAATATGTGAGAGGAATTACAATGGCAAGAACAAAGAATACCATAAGTGCAGAGGTCTCCGTGAATAGCTTTTATAATTTTATTGACATCACTTATTATCTGCTTTTCGTAGGTTACCAGGTACAAATAAGAAATAGAAACTACAAGGGAAAACATAAAGAGCAAGCACATTTGAAAAAGCTCCTGTCATCTCTTAGAAATACTTGAAAGCGTGGACACATTTATTTTGGACCAGCATGACAAGGAGGAGGCAAGTGTTTTGAAAAACAAAACTTACATGAACGACAGATAAACACCCAAAGAAAGTTTTTGTTTATTCTCTGAACTGCCACCAAGAGCGAGATGCCAACGTAAAAATTTGCAATTTATATTTTCACTGCCCTCCTACAGAAACCCTGTCTTTATGGTTCAATTGTTTTCTGATCACCTCTCTGCTCTATTCTATGAAAAAAAAAATTAAAGTATTACAACAGTCAAATTTGTAGTCAGACTCTTTCTTGAAGATGTTATTATCAACAAAAGAGGATAGAAAAATCCCAGTGAACAATCTCTTTTGGTGATGTGGGAGCCGAAGAAACAACGAAGGGCACAAAGAGGACTCATTTCTGTGCCCCTGCATGAAGATTAGTGCTGCCATCAGAATCTCATGCACAGTGAGTTTCTTTTGAGGGAAATGGCTTTCCTTGGTTTGCTGATGAGGTAAACCTTCCACCATAACATGCTCCATTTTCTTTTTTTTATTTCTTTTTTTTTTTTTTTTTGGCTATCATTTCTGATAATTTCCATTTAATGGTTCATTTCTCTTCAGGAAACTTTTAAGAATTCCTGCTATAAATAGTGTCAGATTACCTGCCAACCTTTTTGACTATATCTCCTTCTTTAGCCAAATACCATCTGAAGAAAACACAGGGAGACAGAAACCTTGCATGGTCCCAGTTCTCACTGAAAATGAAAATGGGAATATTGACATTAATGTATACAAAGAGTGTATTGAAACAGAAGAGTAGGATAAACAGTATTTTCACTTGTATTTTATTTTCTTTACACCAAAAACCCTTGTCTCCCTCTCTGCTGGGCTGCCACCTGTCCCTGGCAGATGCTTTCTTTATTAATCCTTCGACAATGACCATTGCCAGCTCACTGCCAGAACTCTGAGGGGTCTTAGCAGCATAACTTTTATTCTTCCTAATGTCAAATCGTTCAGTTCTCTCTCTCTCTCTCTCTCTCTCTCTCTCTCTCTCTCTCTCTCTGTTTGTCTCTCTCCCTCCCTCGCTCTCTCCCTCCCTCCATCCATCTTTCCCTCCCTTCTTCCTTCCCTCCCTCCCTTTTTTTCCTCTTCCTCTTTCACTCCCTCTTTCAACTTCTCTCTCCCCTTTTCTCATTTTGCTTTCCTTGGTTTGGGCAACTTTCTTCGCAAGAGTATATTATTTGAAATGGGTGAAATTCTAGCATATCCTTTCAATTCTACATGATCTGTTTGTGTTCTTCTAAGAAATACTACCTCCCTCTCTGTGACTGGTTTGCTGACCTGCAGGAGAACAGTTTGACAAAAGAAATGTTTGATTTCCCTTTAGTCTCTGGGGAAAAAGAAAACTAAATTGCTTTATGCTGATTTACTCTTCGTAAAATAAAACAGCAATTTAACATTAAAAATTGTCTTCGCTTTTACCTAAATTGCACAAACTCCAAGAACTTTTTTGTTTACTCTTCTGTATTTTGTTAAACATAGTAATTATGTAATGTATTCATCAGAATAAATGTTGCTGTGCTCAGCTTATTAGAGATTACTCAGCCTGTAGCCTCACATGATGATGACATGACTTCATCTAGTCCCAAGTTGTTTCTGAACTTGAACAAATAAGAAGTTTTCACCCTTTACTTCACTTTAGCTTCATTATCACATGATCTTGAGCTAGTTATTTAATTTCTATATATCTTAAATTTTAATGTGCAAATCATAAATTAGTAGAACCATACTTCATATAGGATTATGTACAATTTAAAATAACCAGCAAGGTCAAAGGCACCTGATACACTCCTTAAGGTATAATGGATGTTTTATAAACTCTAGATTCTGTCATTTCATATTTCTCACACAGTTCACTAGCAACTTTCTATAAAACATTACTGTCCACTATAGCCCCCTGACCACAGCTATTATGGCCTGGTTTGCTTTCAGTATTTACTAAAATTAGAAAAATAGACATAAATGAAGTTCCTAATTATTTTATTTACAAATAATAATTATTGTTTTATTTTATTTTATTTAAATTACATAGTCACACATTTTCTTCTATTTTCCCAGATAAATATATTAGTTAATTCATCAGCTGATGGAAATTCCTGTGCCACAGCTAGAAACTTTGACCCAGATGAAGTAGAAAATAAGGAATGGAGAGATCCACAGCTTGAAGACAGAGAAGGTAGATCACAGAAATCAAATTTTGGATACATTTTTCTTATCATCACTGTCTCTGCAGCTCACCAGGAACATCTTGAAAGGCCTAATATGAATTGAACAGATGTCCTACCTTTTAATTTAATTTCTGCTTAATTTTATGCAAGGACCAACCATTTTTCTTAAGTCATTTTTATTACAGTTCATACAAGAAAGAGCTCTTGCAAGTAATTACTTCATAAAACTTGAGGGAATAAATCACAGAACTTCAGAATTAATAGTAAATGCAGGCATGAATCTTTCTTACATGCCAGGAGAAAACCTCCTAAAATAATATACTAAAGTCATAGCATGCTGAAAGAGGGACTTTCCCAGATGCCCTATTTTGTCTCCTGGAGAAACTGAGGCATCCAAGTTCACAGTTACTGTAAATTGTTTGGCTTGCCAATCCTGAGACTGAACCTTCACAAACAGCTGTGGACCAATAGCATTAAACTAGCGAAAGAAGTTATGTAACTTGCCAATAGATGTCAATAGTCATTGACTAAAACAGGTAACAAATACAAATTTCATTGGTAGCAATGAACAGTGTATATTGAAAAATAAAATTTATATATACTTTGCTTTTGAATATATCATATGCTATCATATCATATGCTGCAAGTATTATTTTAACCACCTTCCTCTGAGAAGATCCTATATGTTCTAAAATGACTGTTGAAGGGCGAGGAGGCTCTGTGCCTTTGAACCTAGGCTCAGATTCTGTGATTGGTTTCTTGGGTACAGAAAAAAGAAACAGGCAGTGGTGAGACTATTGCGACTGTGTTTAAAAATATTTGGTACAGTTCAGCGTTTAAAATTTAGATCTGATTTCTTGAAGACCACTAGTTTACTTCTAAGAAAATTTCCCTCAGGTATAAGAGAAGAAAAAGAGTTTTTGAGAAAAAAATCATATTTACTAGAGAGTGAATATGTTTGAAAATTAACTATCAATACATTCCAAAAGATTTAGAGATTAAAATGTAAAATTACGTATAGTTTCAATTGCACAATAAATTGTACAACAAATCTGGTCAGAATTGCTTGGGAGACCTTCCTACTTTGAGAAATTGACTTCCTTAGATTAGAAAGGTAGAATAATTAGTACCAATTAGCCAAAATTGTCCTTCAAGACAATTCAGGTTAACACATAAATTCTCCAATTGTGAGGACCCAGAAGAATAAAGTGATTTCCAATGGCCTTATTTAGTCAGGCATGGGAAAGATTAGGACACATAGCTTATCACCCCAAATCCACTGTGTTACTTCCACAATGCTGTTTCCTCAAATTGTAGGTACGAGTAAGAAAAATAGATAAATTTTCCAAAAAATTAAACTATTAAATAAGTCAATATTTAAGGATATAGATTCACAATAGAAACAAAAGAAAAGGAATAATTATGTCAGTGTTGTATGGAAAACTTGGAGGAAAAGATGAACTCAGAAATCTAAGAATATTCAAAACTTTCAGAAAAAAAAGACTAATTAGCAATATTGAATTTGACAGTGAAGGAAGTTGTAGAGAGAGTAATAGACAGAAGATATATTTGATTGAAGGTTATCTCACTTTCAATTTTTTATCATCTTAACGTTTAGAGAGGGTGACAAGGGACAGGATGAAGGTGGGTGGGAAGTGAATATGTTTAGGTAATTTACGAGTTCACTGGTCTAAAGGTAGAAGAGTGGTGCTCAGTAACAGCCAGTTCTATGCAGGGCGGTCTAATTTTTCATAACAAACCTAGATTGTTATGTGACATATTCTACCACCTCTGAACAAAATAAAACTTTTTTTTGGCAAAATAATGTAGGTGACTAGTTTGAGCACTTGATACCTTATTGCCTCTCATGTGACAGTTTACAGGGAAATCTGCTAATATTCAGCCAGCTGGGTGCTCTCATCTTTCCACTTCGTATCTAGAAAAGACTTTCAAAGAAGGACAGAATGGCAATGATTAAACCTAGCCAATTTATTTTTAAGGTGCAAGCAAAGGAGAGGACTCTGAAAGGGCAAAGCGAGTAACAGGATAGAAATAGGTTCATATAAAATGGAATGGAGACAGAAAACCAGAGACTGAAGATAACCACTGACTTTGCCAACGACTAGGATAGTGATAACACTGATTGGAACTGTAGCATAGTTTGATGTTAAGAAAATCAGATTTCTAAGTGTTCTGAACAAAAACAAAGTTAAGTAGATGGGATTTAGCAATATCACTTAATGAAAGGCAGCTAGATTTAATGCTTTATTCTCCCTTCCCCCTCCAAAATGTCCATGATTTTCAGTTAGCAGATGGGAGGATACTTGATACGTGGACAAGACCACAAGCTTTGAAAGATTTATTTAGCTAAAATTTAGTTAAAAGAAGGATGATATAAAAGATTACCAAGAAATATGGTTGAAAAAGTTAGACAGAAGAGGAATATGAATATCATGATTACAATTGTAACTTCATCATGTTAACAAGTTTTAATGAGCAAAGTCCATAAATTATTTGCTGCATTCCACAAGTGCAAAAGCCAATTCTAATTCTCATGGTGATACAGAATTTTGTACTATCTTTAGAATGGGTATAATATTAAAATATGCCATAGCCACAGTCCCTGACTTAGGCCATATCCACTTAATCGAATCTCTAACTTGAGTAGCAGTCGTGGCAGAAAGCTCTCTTAGTACAAGACAACTATGTCTAAAATGTTTGCCCTCTCTTTCTGTTTTCCACTTCAGATCTTTATAGCAAATGTTTGTGTCCTTGTTTAGTTGATGTATGGGGCCACCACCAGACTTATAATGGAATTCACATGCCCAGTAGCCAGACATTATGAAAGGAGAATAAAAACTGTAGACAAATGTCTCTTGCTGTCATCTTTCAATGTGACACTCTCAACATAGTATCTAGGAAGCTTCAGTGGGTTTGAGACCCAGGTGTCCACAATGGAAGCTACATCCTTTTCTCAAGTTCTGCTTTCAAGAGGATTCTGAGATACTCAGAATAGCTGGGAGGTTTTTCAGAGGTTGGTTAGATAGAATTGCACCCAAATTTCAGGACCTCTGATGTATTTTGCTAAGTTGTCCTTCTTCTTTGCATCATACCAAGGTAAGTCTGCACAGGACGAAATTAAAAGATTTGGGAAAAGATCAAAAAAGACATTATGGGGTATTTAGGAATGACACAGCTGGCAGGAGTGAAGAGGATAGAGTAGAAATGAGAATCTCTTAGAAGCAGAGAAGGTCTTTCCAAGACAGCTGTGTTCTTACAATGCATTATCCCTCATTGCATAGCCTCATACCTTGGAAATCATCGATAATTCTCCCATGAAGAAAGTTGAGTCTCCAACTTTGTCCTTGTAATGCTTCCTGGGCCCCATAGTTTACTGTGCTTACCCTGGGTAGTTACTGTTTCCTCTGCAGTTTCACCAGAATTTTTGTTGATTTTCACAGCTCAAATTTGCCTGCCGTTTCCAAGGCAGCATACAATGAACAAACAACTGAGTGCTTAATATTGTAAGTATTTTAAAAGAAAGGGGAGGCATTTGCTTCCAGCTTTGTCATTCCTTATCTTAATGAACCTGAAATTGATAGATTAACCAAGCCAAACTTATGAGATTTTGCTGTTAAACTTCATAAAGGTTTAACAAATGAATTTGACATAGTGTTTAAACACCCACTTAAAATACCGTCACTGGAGACCAAGGAAGTGTGTTGTTAAAAGAAACATTGGGGAATGAAGGTCAAAAAACGTTTAGAAAATTGTTTGATGCAAAACATTTAAAGGGAAGCTCAAAATTCTTCATACTAGAAACATGATCTAGGAAACAATATCCATAGGGTTCATATGATTCACATATGTAGGCCTTTCTAAAAGATTTCAAGAATAAATAAATACCTAAAATTGAAGAACTGGTGTAGCTCAGTGCTAGAGCATGTGCTTAGCATTATAAGACCCTAGGTTCAATTCCCAGAACTGAGCAAAATACACATACAAAAGATAACATCATTATTTCCAGCCAGTATATTTTTTAAAAAGCAGATTCTAATAAATGCAAGGTTTTCTTTGTGCTGCCAGATTTTGAAACATAAATGTAAAACTAGAGCCAATTAAAGCACAGAGAGATCAGGACAAGTGACTGGCCCTTCCTTATTGAGTAGGAAGACCCTGGTAACTCCCTGGCAAGCCAAATATGAGTGATGGAAGTAGAGAAATGGAACAAAGAGTGAATATTTGGACAGGATATGAAGGTGAGAAATTATGACTGGAAAATATTATTGATGATTTCAAATCATGGTAGCCATATAAATGTAATTACTTCATATGCATTTAAAGATTAGCTATTCATTCATTTATTTCTTCATTTATTTATTCGGTGATAACTCCCTGCTGTGCCCCAACTCCTGATTTCCTGGCGGAAACTCATTCTTCTATACTCCATAAAATCTATTCTACTATACATTGCTTTTTACAAAAGGAATATTTTTAGGAATCTACAAGAAAGAACTTGATTTTTAATTTTCAGAACAGAAAATACATATACAAATGCTGGTACAGAAGCAGAGAGATCAGGGAAATTAGTACTGTACACTTTTCTTTTCTCTCCCTAAAATTCATTTGCTGAAATATATCTATTAGAGGGCTTTGATTTCCAAGGGGCTAAAAGAAAGAATTTAATAGATATATCAACTTGAATAGGGCCGGATGCTCCCAGCTGACGTTGGAGTTACACAGATGATAGTATAAAGAAAGTATATTATTTGCAGTTAAACACACACACAGGCACACACACACACACACACACACACACACTACAATGTAACTAACTAAAAACAAAACTCAATTTTTCTCTATATTCCATAATTAAAACAAAACATCTGTAGTTAACTGTGATGATATTTGGATAAGAAATAGCAGAAATACACATTTAAACTTAATACCTGGTTTGTAGGTTCCAAGATCATTATTATTGAAGAGACTTTATCCAAGTTTTTTTAAAGATGATTTTATTAATGAATTACACAGTTTATGGAATCTTACATAGAACGAACTCCTTCTTTTCTTATATCCTGCAAAATGTGGTGCCCAGTTTTTCTGAGACACCATTATGACTTTAGGGAACCCTAATTTTAGAAACATAAATCTAACTTGATATCACATGTACAGATGGAGAAAAAGAGATCCCCAGTGAGAAAATGTATTGCTCAAACATACAGCATGGACAAGGCTGCAGTGAACTTAGAAAGCAGAGTATCTTAGACTCAATGCAATCCTTCCTTTATTGTATTACTGGGCTTATCCTACTTAAGCTTTCTGTAGGTCGCAATTATTTGATCCCAGGTCCTTTAAATTTGTGTTCAGTGCTGCTTCAAAAATTACCTCATTTCAATGAAATTGGTAATATCTGAGTATATAAAGTCATTAAGTAAAGTAAACATAGGTTACGTTACATTTTAAACATATTTTCACTCATACAATTGTTACTCTTTTGTCACCAATCCAAATATCCCCACTACTACAATCACCATTAGCATAGTCTCAGTTTTGTAAAGAATTCATATTTCTTCTTTCTTCATCAAAAAAAAAAAAAAGAAAATGGTACCAAAGGAAAGATTTAGTCTTCTTGGTGGCAAGTTATAAATCATGATATGACAATAAACCAATACAGGACTAGAAAAATTTTATTATTTAAAAATAAAACAGGACAATATGGCTCAGAAGTAAACTGAAGTTTACCAAAGAGATGATCCAAATTAAATAATAAATTTTGGCCAGAGAAATGAGATAAAGGGAAAAACTCACAAAAGACATCAGGATAAAGATGAAGTAGCATTAAAAAGAAAGTTTCCCAAAGAAGTAAGGCATGGGTATCGATGGAAGTTAGCCATAGTGAAGGTTGTGACCAAGTCCAGTTTTATGGATGAATTATTATTTTTCTGTATGTTTTTATGCATTTTTAATTGATGATATGCTTTGGTAGGTTCTAAACCCAAGGGAAAGAGTAAGCAGTCCAAAGTGTGGTTTCCTGAAAGGTGGACCATGTAATGATAACAAGATGATCTGAGTAGGGAACATAATCCCTTAAAGGAAAGAGGAAAAAGAAGATCTGATTGCTACAGGAATTGAACAGTGTGCTTTCTGGGTCTCATAGTTCTAATACATCATGCATTTTTTATTCTAGGTCTTAGGGAAAGAAGATCAAATGTACTGAATTCTGTGAAAATTATATAATATCAAAGTTCCTAAAGTCATTAATAATTTGAAATTAACAAAAATTATGTTTAGTGAACAGAACTGGAACATTTGAAAGATAAAATGGTTAAAGCATCTATCTAAATCTATACTATTTTAAAGTATAGGATATAATATTGCCCCTCTGTAACAGACAAAACTTGAGATTTACCTTAGCTAACAATATTGTCTGTGGAGTATCAGCTGCTTGTTATGGCATTCAGATAAGTGAGCAGAAGCTTTTATAGCCTTAGCTGAAAGTTGGCTACCACACATGGCCATATAGGAACCAAGAGAATGATCAAATGGCCAGAATTGTCATTTTAAACATTGTGAGATGGATTTCCTCATAATATAACTGATTTGTTCATGATTAATTTCTCTCCTAAGCCCAAAGGGAATTCAAGAATAACATTGAAAATGTAGATTTTTTTTTTAAAGTACAAAGTCCTAAGTTGCTGAGGAAAACTTACCAATAATCCTTATGCATTTGATAAGTGCTAAACGTCACTTCGGCATCAGACTCTATTCAGGTTACCTGTAAAATGATACACTGCATAGTGCACTAAGAGAGTTGGCAAGATTACTGACTGCTTCCACGTGAAGATGTGATTCAGTCTCAGCGTTCTGTTTGGAAACTTTGTCTGCAGGTGACAAAGCAGCAGGTGAGACTGATGCATAATTGTCAGTTCTTTTAGTAAAGTATTTCTCCTGTTACCACAGGTAATGAAGATGAGTTACAGATAGCGAAAGGTAAATATTCCAGTGAACCCGGATAAGATAAGAGGGCGTTAAGACAGCTCTGAAATTAGTAACAGTTTATTTTTATTTTTCACATAACAACCTTAGTCCTATCTCCTGGAAGCAGAGCTATTTCTTTTACACCCTAGCGGTGAGATGTAAGTTCGTATATCACTTTTGTAAACCTTTCGGAAACATGAATTAAGAGCTTACAAAGTCCTCATATGCCTTGACCGAGATATTCTAATTCCGTTACTAGGAAACTTGTGTTCAGTTTAAAAATTGGAAATTTCAATCAACACTGATGTACATTGGTATATATTATGCCAGTTATTATAATAGGAAATCATTGGGAATAATGTACACTGAATAAAATTAAGCATTCAATATTGAGAAATAATTAAAAGTCATATATGTGAAAATATTGAGGAGAATAAGTGGAAACGTAAAATGGAGCATATGTTAACATATTTAGTATAATATAATACAGTATAATACAATAGAATAATTGACCATATTTATATAATAGATGATTATAGTGCATATATATTAATAACATACAATATATCATCTTAATGTTTTGGACAACAATATGTAAGAAAAATTAATAAACAGAAAAAATAAAAATATTAATTATAGTATTTGGTAGTCAAGTTTAGCTACAAATTATATATTTTCTAAAGATATTTTATTACATGAATAATTCATCAGTAAGAAAAGAATAGTTGTTATAATTAAAGTTAATGTTCATAATTTTATAAAAGAATAACAGAAGTTTAGAACTGTGGGCATTGAATCCAGTGCAGTGTAATGAAGAGACCAGAAAAAATTTTTCATATAATTTCAAAAAATTTTTCATAATTCTGGTAAAACCTTTAAATTGAGAAATAAACATTGGGAAATTGGGTATCAGTATAACAAAGAATGAAGTTGAATCCTTATTCTAAAACATGCAGAAAACTTAATTTTGTGTTGTTAGGAATATAAATTAGTGCAGTTATTTTGGAAAACAGTATGGAATTTCCTAAAAAAATTAAAAATAGGGCTATTTTATTATCCAGCAATCCCACCAATGGGCATACATCCTAAGTAATTGAAATCAATATGTCAAAGTCATCTGAACTCTCATATTTATTGAAGTAGTATTCATGATTCCCAAGATATAATTTAAACATAGATTGGACTTTTTTATTTTAAAAACAAAACAACAAAAAAGAATAAAAATGACCCAGAATTTCAAAAAAGTAGCAGTAAATTAACACTAGTAATTATATTGCACATTGTTATCTTAAAAGTAGTTGTTCATATTACAAGATTCAGGCATAAAAATGATCAAATGATCAAACAATGAAAACAGAAACTTCTTTTTGATGAACTTACAGAGATTAGTGGTATAGTTATCTATCTTGCATATATATATATATATATATATATATATATGCATATACATTTAATCTTTTCCCTTCTTTCTTTTCTCCTGTCCCATATCCCAGTTGTTCCTTTCTTTTGACCAATTTCATTGCCCTTTCATTTTCACAATATCTGTTGTGCATATTGGATCTTATTTTTCAGGATTTCTTTTACACCAGGGAGACAATACATATTTACACAAGAGAGTTTATTTCACTTATGAGTATGGTTTTAAGTTACATCTATTTACCTATAAAAGCCTCAAGTTTATCCTTCTTTATAGCTGAGTAATACTCCATTGTATAAAAATATCACATCTTTTTTACCTATTTCTTGGCTGATGGACAATTGGGCTGTTTCCAAGATTTAACTATTACAAATTGTGCTGCTATAAACATGGCTGCACACATATTGCTGTGGCATAAAATTTTTGGTCCTTCTGGGATGACATCCAGAAGGAGAATAGCTGGATTAAATGAGACCTCCAATCCTAACTTTTTGAGAACTCTCCACATTGATTTCCATAGTGGTTGTATCAGTATACACTTTCACCAACAGAGGAAGAAAGTTCCTTTTTCCCCACAACCCCACCAACATTTGTTATTGTTTCTTGATGAGAGCTATTCTTTCTAGAGTTAGATGGAATCTCAATGTTGTTTTAATTTGCATTTCTTGAATGACCAATGATACCGAACATTTCTTCATGTATTTATTTGCCATTTACATTTCTTCTTCTGAGAAGTGTGTATTCATCTCAGATGCCCAATTTTGGACTGGGTCTTGGAATCTGGGGGACCTGATCTTTTTCAATTCTTTGTATGTTCTAGATTTAAATCCTTTTCCCGAGGGACAGTTGACTAAAATATTTTCCCATTTTGTGGGTTTTCATTTCTCTCTATTAGTGATTTCTTCTGATGTGCAAAAATTTTAATAGGATGAGATACAAGTTGTTGATCCTTTTAAGTATTTCCCTTGTGGTTTGCATTTTATTCATGAACTCTTTGCCTACCCTTACATCTTCAAGATTTATACCTAATTTTGTTCCCAGTAGATTTAGTATTTCTGTTTTAATATTTAGATCGTGGATCCATTTTGACCTTAGTTTAGTGCATGGTGATAGACATGGTTCTAGTTTTAGTCTTCAGCACATGAAAAGCCAATTTTTCCACCATCATTTACTACAGAGGTTATTTTTCCTCCACAGAACATGATTTGCCCCTTTGTCGAATACATGGTGGCTGAGTGTCTTTGTAGCTGTGTCTGCAACTTCTAAACTGTTCCACTGATCCTCAGGTTTGTTTTGTTGCCAGTACTATGTTGATTTTCTCACAGTAGCTCTGTAGTATAATTTCAAGTCAGGGATTGTGATGCATCCTGCCTTGCCTTTGTTTTCCAGGATTGCCTTTGTTATTCTAGGTCTCTTCTAGTACAAAATAAATTTTAGGAATTTTTTTTCTAGATCTGTGAGGTATGCTAATGGTATTTTGATGAGATTACATTAAATGTGTACAACAGCTTTAGAATTATGCCCATTTTCACAAAGTTGCTTCTTTCTAACAAAGAGCAAGGGATAGCTTTCTACCTCCTGATATCCTCTTTTATCCCCTTTTTTGGAGTACTTTAGTTTTCAATGTACAAAATTTTTATATTATTTGTTAGGTTGATTCATAAGTATTTCATGTTTGGATGCTGTTGTGAAAACTGTTATTTCCGTAATTTCTCTGTTAGTGAGTTTGTTGTTTGTGTGCAGGAATGCTATTGATATTTGAGTGTTGCTTTGTATCCAGCTATACTGCTGAGTTTGCTTATTAACACTAGTAGTCTTTTGATGGAGTTTTTGGGTGTTTCATGTACAGTATCATGTCATCTGAAAATAATGACAATTTAACTTTTTCCATTCCTGTCTTTATTCCTTTTGTTTGTCTCTCTAGTCTAATTGCTCTAGCTAACATTTCCAAAACTATACTGAATAGGAGTTGTGATAGCGGATGTCCTTGTCTTGTTTTTGATTTTAGAGTAAAAGCTTTCAGTTTTTATCCATTTAGTATGATGTTGGCTGTTGGTTTGTCATAGATGGTTTTTATCAGTTTGAGGTAGACACCATCTATTCTGATTTTCTGTAGGTTGTATCATGAGCAAGTGTTGAACTTTATCAAAAGCTTTTTCTACATCTATTAAGATGATCATGTGAATTTTTTTCTGTGGCTGTGGTATGTTACATTTATTGATTTGCATATGTGAAACCATCTCAGCATTCCTGGAATGAATTCCACTTGGTCATGGTGTATAATTTTCTAGATGATTTGCTACATTCTATTTTCTAGTATTTCATTGAGAATTTTTGCATCAATGTTCATTAGGAAGATTTGTCTGTAGTTCTCCTTTTTGGTTTTGTCTTTCTCTGGTTTTGGTATCAGGGTAACGCTTGCCTCCAGTAATGAGTTAAGAAAAATCGCTTCCCTTTCAATTTCATTAAAGAGTTTGAGGAGTATTGGCATTAAATCTGCTGCACCTCAAGCTTCTAGAAAAAAAAAAAAAAGAAAATCAAGACCAAAACTCATAAAAGGGAGAAAATTATAAACATCAGAGAAGAAATTAATGCTACTGAGACTTAGAAAACAATAAAAAGAATTAATGAATCCAAGAGTTGGTTCCTTGAAAGAATGAGCAAAATTGATAAACTCCTAGCAAATCTTATCGAGAAAAGAAAAAAGAAAAGACAAAACCCAAATTCATGCAATAAGGAATGAAAATTGTGAAATTGCTACAGAACCTGTGGAAATTTAGAACATCATCAACACCTACCTTGAAAATCTTTACTTACATAGGCTGGAAAACACAGAAGAAATGGAAAGATTCTTCAAAATGTGTGAATTATCAAAGCTGAATCAAGAAGTTACACAAATGCTGAATAATCTAATATCAGTTACTGAAATTAAAAATGTAATTAAAACTTACCAATAAATAAAAACCTATATCCTGATAGATTCACAGCTGAATTCTTCAAGAAATTTAGAAAAGATTTAACGTCAATATTCCTCAAGCTCTTTAATTTCAATACTTTGTCATGTTATTTTCCTGTGTTATTTCCCTGCTTGCCCCCCACCCTTGTTTAACTGCTTGCCCTGTCTTGTGTTTTCACTCTGTGGTTGTTCTGGAGATAGTGGTCATTTTTATCTCCATATAGAATATCTTTCATTACTCTTTCTAGGGTTGGTTGGGTGGTCATGAATTTCTTCATTTCTTCTTTGTCATGGAAGTATTTTATTTCTCCATTAATTTTGAAAGATAGTTTTGCAGAGTACCTCGATCTGGCTTGAAAGTTGTTTTCTTTCAGGGCTTGAAATACTTCACTTCAAGTTCATGTTTACTTGAAGGTTTGTGTTGAGAAGTTGGAAGTGATTCTAATGGACTCTCCTTGATAGGTGATCTGTTTCTTTTCTCTAACAGTTTTTAGTATTGTTTTTATCCTGAATTTCTGGCATAAAGATTGCTATAGGTCTGGGTGTAGATACATTTTGGTTATGGCTAAGTGGAGTTCTACATGCCTCACTTATCTGTTTGTCATATTCTTTTCCCATGCTTGGGAAATTATCTGCTATTACTTCAAGAAATCATTTTTTTATCATTTGAGTTGACTCCTACATTTCATTGACACTTGTTAAACTTATATTATTTTTCTTAGAGCTGCTGAATTGTTATTTCATGGTCCCTTGTTATTTTTAAGAATTCTTTCCTTTTGTGATCTCTAGGTATGATTCTGTCTTCAAGGTCTGAAAATCTATCTTCAGTTCTGCTCAAGAGTTTTTGCCAGTTTTCAATGGAATTTTTAATTTCCTGGATATCTCTTTGAATTCCTTTCATACATTCTATTTTTTTATACTGTTCATTCAAGGCTTCTGTCATTTATCATTTCTCCTGTACTTTTTTTATCTATACCTTCTGTAGCTATGCTGAACAGCTCCTTCATTAAGGTTGTAAGATTTTCTTTATTTGAGAGATTAATTCTAATATGATTTCCTCTATAGCCTTATGGATTTGTTACTTCATTTTACTTGATAGCTTTTCAGAAGTTTCAGGTGTGTGACTTTCCATGTCTTCTATTTCAGTGCCTCCTGTACTTGTTCCAGATGGGATGGGCATTTGAGATTGCGTTTTGCTTTTTCATTTGGTCATTTGTCAACTCTTCGGTAAATATTTTGATCTTTTTAATCTTGCTAGTTTCAACTGTCCACTGTGTGTGTCTTAGGGCCCTACTGTGTGGCTGATGTTCACCCAGTTGCCGTGTCCTACAGTGTAGGGGTGGGGCCATTCACCTGAATTCCTTCTGTGAGCCGAATGTGTGAGCCTCATATTTTTCGTAGGCTGACTGGTCTAGGAGTATTGATGTGAACCAACCCTCAGCTCATTTTGTTACTGTGGCTTCAGACTCTTCCAGGCTGCCAGACCCACCTGTCCATTCTGTGCTCCCCAGCCAGGCCCTACTGTGTCACTGGGAGTGTTGTAGGCCAGGCCAGGTTCCTCTTTGTGTGCAGGGAAGCCTTGCCAGTGCACTTGTCAGCCCAACCAAGGCTCTCTATATGGATGAGGGACTCACCCAAGCCCTTTCCAGTCTACAAAGGTCCTTCTGATGGGGGGAATGTTCACCAATGCTCCTGATGACATAGTGTGCTTGGGGGAGGGAGGACTCACCGCACACTTGCCAGCCCGCAGAGGTCTTCTGGGTGGGGGGCAGGGGTCACCAAGCTCCATCAGCCCACCAAAGTAATGTAGGTAGTTGAAGGAGTCGCTGACACTCTTGTGAGCTGCTGGGATTGTCAGGGTATGGGAGAGGGACCGCTGAGACTCTCACCAGTTGCTAAAGTTGTCTGGGTGAGTGGGAGGTGCAACCAATGCTCTATTCAGCTGTTGAGGTCTTCCAGGTGTGAGGGAGGGGCAGCTGATATTCCCCTATGCTGTTGAGGTTTTCGGGGGAAGGGGAGGAGTGACCAATGCTCCCGTCTGCTGCTGAGGTCTTCAAGGTGAGTGAAAGTGGTGGCCAAGGTTCCCCTCAGCTTCTGAGGTTGTCTGGGTGTCTATATTGAATTTTTAAAACATGGTACATATGCATATTGGAAAACTTTTGATTCAGAAAAAACTCTGCCTTTTGGAAAAACATTCTTAGAACTGGAGGAGATCTTGTTAAGTGAAATAAGCAAATCACAGAAAGACAAATACCACATGATTTCATTCATATGTTGAAACTCCAAAAAGTTGACCTCATTGATATTGAGAGGATTGGTTAGTATAGGCTTGGTATGATAAGAAGGATGAATAGTGAGAGGTTGTCCAATGAGTATAATGTCACAATAGGATAGCAGGGATAAATTCTGGGTTTCTATTGCACAGTAGAGTGAAGAAAATTAACTGCAATGTACTGCAAAACTCAAAATAGCTAGAATAGCGAATTTTAAGTATTTTCATGACAGAGATATGGCAGAAATCCAGATGTGGTAGTGCATGTCTGTAAGCCCAGCAAACAGAAGACTGAGGCAGGAAGATCACTATTAGTTACAGGACAGCCCAGTCCTATGTAATAAGTTCAAGACCAACCTGAACTACACAGTGAGAACCTGTCACAACACAGCTTCACACGCACAAACAAAGAAATGGTAAAATTTTAAGGTGACAGATAAGTTAATAACCTTGATTTAGTTATTATACAATGTTCTTGGGAATCCAAACATCATGCCTTATTCCATAAATATGCAAAATTAGGTGGCAATCAAAAACCAAAATGATAAAACAGAAAAATGCATAAGAATTTATACTCAATAACTAGTACTATAATAACACTTGAAGAAAAGGAAACACTTTAAGACATTAGACATGGCTGTGATTTCTCAGATATGGAATAAAAAGCAGAAGCAAAATAGGTAAAGCATTTTTTTAGGGAACAACATCAAAATTACAAACTTCCAGATATAAAAGGACATAACCAGCGAATAAAAATGCAAAGTACCAAGAGAAAATACATCCAAAAGGAATGTCTGACTTGAAGTTAATATCCAGAATATACAGAGAATGCCTATGGATGAAATAACAACAAAAACATATGACCCAATTCACATTATAGCAGAACTGACTGTATATTCCCCCTGGAATTAAATTGCCCGTCTCCTTTTTTGTTATCTTCTTTCTACTTCTTTTCCCCCTTCATCTTCATTAATCATAAAATTAACATACTGTTAAAATACCTGCTTGGAGGAATAAAGAATTGTTCAGTACTTAAACAACTCCACCACTGTGACTATTTCACTCCTTAAATTGTTTTAGCTCTTGAATTGTTACAAAAACTTTTAAGGATTTCATAGAAATAAAAATGTATTGATTGTTAATTCAGATATAGCTCCGTTTTTCATATACAGATGATACCATTTGTAATGCCCTCAGCAACTGAAAAAATAGAATAATATATCCATATATTTTATTTTGCCTGAGACCATATAAACAAAGAGTCTAGATCCATATATAATTGATCTGACTATATCACATCTAGACAAAGTGAAATGATATCTGCACTATTGTTTAAACCAGGAGTTCTAAAAGTGTCCGCTGGAACATCAGCATGGACTCCATGTTGGAATTTTTTTAAATGTAAGTTTCTTACCCAGTGTCCAATTTACAGGTTGAACAACCCTGGAAGTGGGGCCCAGAAATCTATGTTTGAATAGGTTTTCCTTGTGAGTCTGACACATGTGCATGCTCAAACATGAGAGCTTCTGGATTAAGCCTTCTGAAATTTAAACTAAGAATGGAGATTCTGAGATCATAGTTCCTGGATTCAAATGTAAGTTCCAGGAATTTCTTTTTGTTCAAATTAATCTAAACTTGATATATCTTTTTCTCCAATTACTTCAAGGAATATACAATATGTTAGGTGACAAAGAATATTTAGAGTAAAACCTGGCATTTAGGAAGTACTCAATACATGAAACATAACATTTTAATTTCATACAAATCATATTCTTATATAACTATATAAAAGACCAAATGAAGAAATGAATATTTCCATATTCTTCATGATAATTAATTATATTTGAATCATTTATGTTTTTGACTACTTAGAGCATAGAGGAGTTAAAAATATGAACAAATGATTTCTCTTTTCTCCTTGAAAAACCCAAATTATAAATAAGGAATAAAATAAAAGATGGATAATAGGAATCAGGCAGATACAGGTTTTCCAAAATGGAATGAGGATCAACAAATGGAAGAAACGGGAAGAAAGTTGAGGGAAAGAGATTGAAAAAAGAAACTATAATATGTTACATACATGTATTAGCAATGTATGTAACTTTTACTACATGTCATATGTTGAGTTTTCTGGATCAAAATGTATCAGTGCCTGAGATTGGGGATGATCAAATCCTGTACAAAGGAAAAGCAGGAGGTAGACACAGACGCAGAGGTAGTTGAGTTCTGACACTGGCCTAGTTGATACCACAAATAACCTCATGTGGAAGTTCTGAAGCTAAAATAATTTGTTATGGTTGAGTTTTTCACTGGGAGAAAATGACCTGGCATTTATGTAACCACTTCCACCAGTCATTTGATGGGGTTTATCCCTGGAGGGTCATGACCTTTGGTAAAGAAGTCTTCTGCAGCTAAAATCATCCTGGAGATACTCCCTGCCAGCACTTCTCTCTTGTCAGCAACTATCAAAATTGAGAGAAGTCTTTTTTGAAGGGAAATTAGAACAGCAAGTTAACTTTAAGAGAAAGATAATGAAGAAGTGTCACTTTATTCACCAAAACTTTTTTTCTTCTTTTTTACTGTTTCTTTTCCAGCTAGGAAAAAGGAGAGTGTCTGATTTGCCACAAAAATTAAGTAAACTTTATCCTATTTTCCAAAAAAGGTAAAAAAAAAAAAACATAAAACAGTGATAGGTATATTCTACAATTAACTATAAAGTGTGCCCAATCAAAATTTTTGATAAAATAAAATGAGCAATACGCATGAATAGATACTTCTTCAAAAGAGATATATAAATGGACAACATACATATTAAAAGATGCTCAGTATCAGCCATCAGAGAGATGCACATGACAACACAAATAAGGCATCACCTTCCTTCAATTAGAAAAGCTACTATAAAAAATGAACAGAAAACAAAACATAATGAATGCTATAAGGAAATAGAGAAACTTGAATCCTCATGCACTATTGTAACACTATTAAACAATACAACTTGTATAGAAAATAGTACAATGATTTCTCAAATGTTTTAAATAAAATTGCTATATGATTCAGCAATTCCACTTCTAGGTTATATTTTGTTTTATCTTCTGGTCACAATGCTGGAAACTGACACAGTCTTCTTATGAAAGAGAAGATGTGTTTTGAGCACTCAGTGCTAGAGGGTCATGGTCATAGAACTGGTATTAGCTCAGTTCTGCAAAGCACCTCAAGGTGAAATATCAGTTGCAAAGCTTACAGCGTGTTTCAGAAAGCATAGACACATCTTGGACCAGGAAGCTGAGAGAGGGGGCAGAGTGGGACCAACCTTGGGCTTCCATAACAACTTTTCTCTATAACTACCAAGATGTTCTTCAATAACAGCCTTCTAAGAACACATTCCCAATAACCTAAGAAGCTCCCACTGTGCCCATTCTTTAAAAAAATTCCACTCCTTTCCAATAAGACCACTTTAGAGGTCCAGGCTTTAGCCTGTAAAATTTTGGTGTAAATACAATTAGACCATATCAAAGTCTTAGCATGAATATATATACAAAACTGAAAACAGGGCTTCAAATAGATACTCATACAACTATAGTCATAGCAGCATTATTCAAAGCAATCTAAAGGTAAAAGTGAACAAAATATCCCTCTAGGTGAATGAATGAGTAAAGACAAATTTGCATATACATAAAAATGGATTGTTAACTTTAAAAAGAGTGACATGTTAGCATCTCTGTACTATGAAAAGAATTTGAGGATAGCATGTTAATTGAAATAAGACGATTGTTAGAAGAAATGTGCTGCATGTTGCCACACATATGAAGTATCTTTAGCCATTGAACTCAGAACATAGAATAAGGGTTGCCATATGGTATAGACATAAGGACATAAGAAGTTGCTCTTTAATGGCATAGAACGTCAACGTTGCAAAATGAATTTTCAGGAGCTCTGTTGCACAACGTTAATATTCTTAACAAAATTAGCTGTCCACTTAAAACTTAATAATGGAAAATTTTATAACATTTCTTATCAGGATTTAAAAAAAAGAAAAAAGTTATTTGTGGTGAATAGTCATAGCCTTTCTTTGGCATGAACTTGGAAGAAAAGATTAGAACATAAAGAAATAGTAACAGATCAGAAAGTTCTTGTAGGCATGCAGAGCACAAAATGATAGGAGTAAATAATAGGTTTTATAAGAGAAAATCTGCATTCTGAGGCTTTAAGAAGCAAGTAGGACAGTGGAATGGAGGCCAGTAAGAGTGTTAAGGTCCAAATTGCCTACATTGTAGGACAGGCAAAGAGTCTGAATTCAATTTTGAGAGTAATGGAAAAATCAATGGAAGATTTTGAGAAGCAAAATGATATGGTCTGATTTAATTTTTTTGAGATTTCGATATCATGGAAAGAGTTTTATGAGAGTAATAAGAGCAGAAGCAAGGATCCGACATGGGAGTTGTTTTGTCATCCGAAATCAGAGAAAGAGGTACTCTTGGATGCCTTAGACAAGTCACATCCTCTCTTAGATCTGTGCAGAATACACACAGTGTTTCTTTTTTCTGATTTTGGAAAAGAAGATTGATTGCTCTAATAATTCAACAGGAATCATGGGTCTGACAATTACAGAAACCTGGCAGAATGTAATTTAGGAAAGCATTTCTCTTAATTGATTGTCCTGTCTTGTTACTGCCTCTGGCATACTTATTTTGAACAGAAATTCATATTTGATCATTTTCATTGGAAACAAGTTTGGAATCAGCACTATGAGGAATGTTGTTGTTTCTTACCTTCTGCTTTCTGATATAAATCCTATTCAGTTGGGAAGACTGTGGGCTACTGCTAAGGGGAAAAGCAGGGAGATAAATTGAACTAGAGCCTCCGAAACAACATCAACATGGGATTTCTACTTTTACTAAGTTTTACTTATTTTATTTTATTTTGCTAATTTTTAATTTTTTACTAGCACATGTTTGCAGCACATAATGATTACTTACATTCATTGTAGGGAATCGGTACATGTACATAAGATGTCTCAATTCATTTTTCCCCTCTTATGCACTATTTTTTTATTTTACCACCATTAGATTCATTTATTTATCTTATAAATCATTATAAAATTATCATACATACATACTAACAACAGACTAATAGGCCAAAAAATTTAAAACATATCAGATAGTTATACTAAATCAAGGTACACTTTTAGATACATTGTTTATACTGAATAACAATAACTTTTTTTTAGTAACCTCAGTGAAAACATCTAGAAGATATTACAGTAAAAAAATTATATTTGGACCAAACTGTTTCCAAAATGTAACTTTGATACTTAAGAGTCTGTTAGTTTTACAAGACTTTTAAGTAAAGAATACACAGGCCAGTGGTCACACATCTATGGCACATGTGCCATAGCTGGTTGTTTGTTATCATTAAAAGTTTCACCATCACTGGAATAGGCTTTTTTGGATTTCAAATCTTTGTTTTAATAATCTTTTGTGTTTCCATAGATTATATCCAGCCATTCTTTGCAACTGTCACTCAATATCCACACCAAATTTATCCTATCACATTTTGTAGATACCTAAATGTGAAGATTTACAATTCCCTTGTCTAAAAAGGCATAGTTCTTGCATATAACCGACACACATTTTTTCACATTTAAAGCACCTCTAGATTACTTATATCTAAATCAATGTAAGTGTTGCATAATATATTGTTTAGCTAATAATGATTTTAAAAAGTTCTATACGTGGTCAGTACAGGTACCATATTTAATTTAAATATTTCTATCCACAGTTAGTTTGTCCCCTGACCTTTTTTGGTTCCTGGTGACATGAGCAGAACAATTCACTGGCTCACTTCCCAGATGTAAGTAAGGAAGTGGTTGCAAAGTGAGAGTTTATTGCAAATCAGGATGTAACTAAAAGAACTAGCTGGGATACCAACAGAGTGTGGTCCACAAAGAGTTTCATTGCTCTGGTTTCTTTTATTTCATCATACTTCTTGTTTTAGGATGTTCCATTCCTTACTCTTGCATATTTATGATTTCCCCTTGCCCTGCTTTTAATTTTGAAGTGCGCATGCCTGATTAGTTACAAATTTCCTAGCTCTCCTCTATGGTTAGTTTATGATCACCTCTCCACATAGGGCCTTTTTCAATTGGTTGGTCTATTTCCTTTTAACAAAAAAACAAAACAAAACAAAATAAAAGGAAGCAAAACAAAACAGAACAAAACCAAAAAGTAGGCACAGTTCAGCCATCCTGGACTGCCTACAGAAGAAACTGCCTGTCCCAAGTGAATGGTTCTGGAGACCACCTTCCACTACACATGTCTATCTGTCTATAGGCAGAATCAGGGGACACCACCTGTGGGCACAAAGGTCTGTGATTATTCATTAACTACCTGATAGTGATGACACATATGAGTATTGAATGCATTCAGATTATTTTTAACCCTAACTATATTATTCTCAAGCTTTCTGAATTTAGTTAATTTTCTGAAACTTCCTGCCTAAAAAAGAGTCAAGAATGCCCACCACTCCCACAGTGGTTCTTACTAATTTCTCTTTGTTTAATCCTCTTCCCCCCTTGCTATCCCTAGGTGAATAAAAATGCCTATGAATTTGTGTGTGTGAGATGCACATGAGAGATGTAAAAAGAAGGTTCCAAACATTCAGCTTTCAGTTGGTTCAGAGATAAATAACCAGGAAAAAGACATTCCCTAAGAAACTCACGAGGCCTGTGCTCCATGGAATGAATTAGGAATGAATGTCCAGGAAATAGTATGGTAATGTCGATCCTGCCATTCATTGACTCAATCATTATAAATTCAAAGGAGGCCAATTTCTTTATTTGAGTTGTTTTTCTTCCATATCTGAATTGACCTTAAAAAACACTGACCCAGTTGGGAATATGCATACAAAAAAATTGCACCTTTTGCATCCTTCTTATCATATATTTCCTCCTACTAAAAATTCTGTTGCTTTACAAAGAAGCCATAGAATCTCTCTCTTAGGCAGTCCCACTTCTGTCTCCCTCTCTCCGTCTGTCCTTTCCTCCTTTCTTCCTTTCCTCTTAGGGCATTTCATGTTTAACTGACTTTAAGATGACCATAAATCCTTGCCTATATCATTCTGTGGGGTTGTGTCAATATTCTGTGTCTCATTCAATAGCTTCCTGTGATACACAGCTAATTCTGAAGATGCCTTTTGTTGTAATCTGTAGGATGCAACCCACAAGGAATCTTATCAGTTTTCATTTTTATTTGGCCTTCTTGGAATGATCAATAAAGAAGAGAGATGAACATCCTCATTATGAGGCATCAAGGAAAAGAAGACTATAAACAAAAAACATAATACACATCCTAAAGACTGATATATGTTTCTAGTACTTTATGTTCATGTGAAATCCAGTGATTTAGTATAACCATTAGGAATGGCTTCACCTTCATGGAACTGGTACCTCAATGAGAGCATTGCTTTTCCAATACCAGACATTCTGCCTGGGTGCCTTCTATCATTGGTTCTATAACCTAACGATGGTACAATCAGCTTTCTGTAATATCTTTGGAATCTTCCTCACTTGAGTTGTTTCATGGTAAAAGAAAGATGAGTCATTTCCACATATATCAGTCACATTATATATAGGGTGAACAGGAGAGGATAAGTCACGTTTGTTTCAGAAATACTTCTCTATAACTATTTCTATTTCTATTAGGAGACATGATCTCTCTTCAGTAGGTCTCAAATTCTTATACTTCTTTTTAAAATTTTGTTATGCTATCTTTGTACTAAATACATAAAATAGTATTTTCATTTTTCTCAAAAAGTTGAGAATTATATTTGTATTTTATTTCTTACAAAAATGTCTATGCATTGGATCCATTGGCTCATACTTCCTGTCTCTCATTTGTTTACACAGAAGCACGTGACTAGTTTCTGGAACATATAATTCAACTAGTTGTTGCCAAATGGGACTTCCAAGAACTCACCTTAATATGCAGTGGTTGTATTTTTTGTTTAATATTGCTTTATTTTACCTTAATCAAGCACATTATTTTCCTTGAAAAAGACAGAGATCATTAATTTAAAAAAACAAAGGGATAAATATTTTAATATACTGCACTATAGGATAACAAGAGCATAAAGTTTTGGAATAGAATTGAACAGCATGCCCAAAATGACTTTAAGATTTTTAATTTAAGATACAGTGTGATGCAGTGAAATAAAGATTTGTGTTAGTGAGCTCTAATAGTTAAAGATGGAGAAGCAATAAACTATGTAATAACCTAGGAGTGTTGTGCTTATATTTGTCTCATCAAGATGCTGGAAAACAAATATAATTTATTCTCCGTAGCAGAAAATAATAATTTAGGGAAATTAAGTCATGGATCTATATCACTCATCCATGAACCAAATTTTAGTAATCAAATCTTGTAGTCCTTTTTGCAGGATTTTTCTCTGTCATGCTCTTTCAGGTTTAAATGCCCCTCCAAATTGTGTTCAAAAGAGTATTTAACATATCTTGCATGATCACCAAACAAAATAGTCAATAGAGTCCGCTTTTTAAGGAAAGGTATATGTGTGGCTAAGGAAAGGCATATGTGTGACTAGTTAATGAAATTAATCAATCAGGATAGCTCACTGTAGGAAATATTTTTCAAACTCATCCAATTAAACAGCCCCAATTTTGTTCACCAAATATTTGAAAACTATTCTCACCCATAGGAATGTTCACAGCTCTATTGTGTGAATTTGGCAAGGTAAAGATTCATAAAAATTCCATTCCCTGTCACTTCAAGACAAAATCAGATAAAGACTGAAAGCAAGAAAATTTTACACCTTCTTGTCTTATCACCATTTGGTATTTACAGTTGCATCATAGACCAAGTTGATAGGGAAAAGTAAGAAACTTAAAATAAACGAGGTCTTCTATTCACAAGAGTAATTCAGGTATGTAAGTCAAAGATCAGGTCATATGAAGCCTTCTGTGATTCACTGGCTAGCAAACAGCTGAACAGTGGTACATATTAGGCTGTCAATATTTTGACCAAAAGGTCTATTTATAACATTGAGGTTTGCTGGTATATTTGTAAGAACCAATGAAAGTTGCTATTCCTGAAAGTCAGCTCAGAGGTTTGAGGCACTGTGATTAAGTAAGGTTGCTCACTTGCTTCGTATGTTTCATCTGCCTGTCCATTAGGTAAGTGTAGCACACGCATCAATGTGATTAACTAATGTAAACAAACATTCATCTTTGGATTTTACACCTACTAGTGTCATCACCAATAATCATAGTAATCTTCAAAACAAGATAGAAGATGTAAATACCTTGAGTCTATTTGGAGATGATTATTTATGAACAGAGCAACAAAATCGAAGTACCACACAGATAGTGGATGACACACTTCAATGCACAACAACAATTCGGTTTTCACTAGAGTGGAAGAACTGATTTGTGATTCACTCTTTTTGAACCCCCTATATTGTTTAACCTCTTTGGAACTAAGATTTCCTATACTTTTGAGATAAATGTGTGCACTTTGCAATGCTATAGATTTAACTTCAAGTCCATGCACTTTTTTTCTTTGCAAACTGTATGTATGATCTTGTGCAGTTCCCTTAAACCCTGAGTTTTCATTTTTTTCTTGTAAAATTAAGATGTTGCTATTTAAGATACTATTGGAAAGACTCTAGTGAGTGACTAAAAGCAAATACACATTATGAATCAGAAAATACTATACACATGTTAGTCATTATTAATGTTGATAATAATCCTCTATGTTACAATTATAGAAAGAGACATGTTATAGAGTTATAGAGGAAAATGCGCACATACGTAAAGTAAATGCTGCCATAACAATATTAGTAGCTTTAGTAGGCTCAAACTACTTGGTAGTTATTGAACTTAATAAAACACAAAGGAATAAAAAATGAGAAGAAAGAAAACCATTGTTTAGTGGATATAAAATACAAGGAAATGTTTTCTTGTGTTATGGAAATTTTCTCTATGAAAATCACCTAAATTAATAGTTACTTATAGTATTTTAATGTTTCTCTTACTTTAGGTTTTGATGAGGTCCCAATGGGGACAATTATATCCCAAAACATAATAATTCAGTCTAATGAAAACTCCTCAGTTACGACTGGGACCTGTTAATATCAAATCCTTCAGAGGAATAGAGATCTTCAGTGTCAATAATCGATTGACCCAAATCATAGACTTTTGGGAAGTATACTCAGATCAAGGAAATGAGAAGATTAATAGGGACCCAAAAAAGCTCATTTTGATTGTGCAGTATAAACTATTAGAAATGAAAAAAATATAAAAATATTAAAATTTATTTAAAATTATATTTAAAAATATGTATGGTGGCTATTTAAAGTCAAATAGAATAACTTGGAAAAACTTGCTTTAAAATGTCAAAAATATGAGGAAAGAGAAAACTTAAAAGACATCTTCAAAAAAAGACATCTTCATTATTTATCTTTTCTTATTATTGTTTTATTTTTAATTATAATGCATCTGGCACACTGACAAGGCCATTGTCATACTTTCCACTTCTTGTTGCTTTATGTCCTCATAAATTCAACTGATGTGTTCACAAAAGCACAGATTGTAACCATCTGCTGCAGCCTTTGATATATCAGTGATAAAATTTGACAGTCTACCTGCTACTATACCTCAACTTTTCTTGTACTTCAACACCTCTTTTAATTGAACTCTTATTTTGTAGTTTTCTTTTTTATTCTATGTTTAATTGACAATAATAAGTTTTATTTTTATGGTATAAAATCATATTTCACTACATGCATACATTGTGTAATGGTCAAATGAAAACTTGCTTGTCTCCATTGCTCAAAATATTATCATTTCTTTGGAGTGAGAATATTTCAAATGTTATCATTTAGCTTATCCAAGAATGGACAAATATTGAATGATCTCACTTATATGTGTAAACTAAAGTGTTGAACGCATGGAAATGGAAAGCCGAATGGTGGTTATTAAAAGGAAAAGTAAGAGAAGAGAGGAAACAGAGACATTGGCCAATACATACAAAGTTACGGTTCGAGAGGAGAGATGAGTCCTTACTCTTTATTACGAAACAAAGTAGTCATAGTTAGTACTAACATACTATATATTTCAAAATCCCTGTTGTGTAATAACCCCTCAGTTCATAGCAGCAAAAACCAAGTCTGACAAACCACCACAAGTAAAAGACAGGCCCCGAGAAGGTAGGGGACGTGCAAGCACAAGGGAGCTGCATGAATATTAGTCCCTGTGGTTGCTGTTCTCACTACCATCAAAGAGTTACTTCTGCTTTTGTAACTGCGTGTCTCCATCCAAACATGTATTCTGAAGGAAGAAAATATTATTAGATTATTTTGCACTACAAGTCACATAGAATCACATTGACTGCAAAAAGGTGAAAGTCTGTATTTCTCCCAAAAGACACATCAAGCTTATGAAGTTAAATACTACTCTGTGTACCCTATAATTCACTTAGTCTTCTCTTCTAATGACACTTTGCATGGGCAAAACATCTAGAATAGACACACACTCCTGCTTCAGCAATTCCAATAGCATTTAAATATTTACTACTTGCCAGTGACTGTTAACTTTGAATGGTTCGAACAATATAGTACAATTTTCTGCTCTCAGAGCATACACTCTAGTGTAAAATAGTATCATCATTACAGTCAGGTAATTTTCCCAGTTAAAAAAGCATCTGTGATGTGAGAAGACCAAATGAGTTAGAAGACAAACAGTAAGGATTTCAGAAAGGATTGTCAGAGAAAAAATCTTAGAAGTAAAATATACTCCAAATTCTTAATGATTAAAGGAACTCAGTCAATTGAATTATTCCGGGAAAAAATTTCAAGGCCAAATATTCAGAGCTGACATTGGCCTTGGCTTCTTTTGGGAAATGGCAGGGCTGGAATATTGTCAACACAACCAACAATGTAGAATGAAAGGTTGATAGAGGACAAGGGTGATCTTTTATGCATTGTGCCAGATTATAGAGCATGGATATATGCCAAGTGCAAATGGAAATCACTAGAGGCTTTTAAGGGGGTGGTATCATCTGCTTTTTGCTTTTAAAAACTCATTCTAGGTACAGAATAGAGATTGCTTGAAAGGAAAGGTAAAAACAGAGGACAGATGAGAAATGATGATGTGAAGAAAGTGAGATGTAGTTACATTTAAAATATATGTTATGAGTATCATACTCTGGGCTAAACACTAGAGGTACACTTAGAAGCAGATAATATATTACTCCTTCCCTTAAAGAATTTTTAGTCATGAAAGGAGATATAAACTAAACAATGAACCCCAGGTGTAGGACATCTTCATGGGAGGTATTCAGAAGGAGCTGGAGTGCACCTCTGGCATGGTGGGGAGTGCAGACCTGGAGACATAAAGCAATTTTATTTATATATTGTGAACATTGATGGAAAATAAAAACCTCCCTATTCTTCATCCCTTCACAGTGATCTATGCCAAGCTTCTGATGACCCTGATTCAAAGTAAAATGAAGCATTTATATGCCAATAGTTGATGAATTTATCGTAAACAAAATACCTTCTTGAAAATAAAAATTCAGAACCAAATGTATTTTTATTAAAAATGGCATATTTAATCACAAGTGGGCTGAAAGAAAAACTATGAATATTTCTCTAAAATTGTTGGCTCATTTTGAAATCAGAATACAAAACATCCACCAAGTGTATTATCAATTTGAGGGAAGGAGACATAGATCGTGAGGAGAAAATATCTTGCGTGGCATGCCAGCAACATAACATAAATTAAATAATAATTAAAAACATGGTTCTTAATGTTAAGCAGAACTGAGCTGTGATCCTATAGTTGTGATTTCCAGCTTTATAATCCTTGGGTCAGTTATTTAAATTTTCTTAAGATTTTTATTTGTAAAATTTTAAAAATGATGCTTATATCATAAAATTGTAATTAGGGTTGAATTCAACAGCTCAGCATGAGTGTGCACTTAAGCGCATGACATATTTTAGCTATTGCTATTATTTCCATTATATAAATGACAGACTGCTAGACACAAAACAGCCTAACAGAAAGGTTAGAACACGAATCCTGGAGCAAACTGCATAAATTGCTTGGTGTCTTTTTTACTATATATCATGCATAATTTTTCCCTCTTAAGCCCACAAAACAATAAATGTTAGGCCAAAAGCTATTATTCATTTTAATTTTTTTTGCAAATTCCAAATTCTTTAATTTTCCTATTTCTCATAATGTATCAGTATAATAATTGTTGCTTTTTAAATTCTATCATCAGTTTTCAAGATCTTTCATAGGATCAAAATCTTTCATAGTATCTGAATAATTAGTACAATATCTGGAACATAATAGATGCTCAATAAATGTTTGTTCATTATATAGAATGATGTTTGATTCATGTTATTCCAATTTGCAATATACAAGATTTTGGTGGTTGAAAAATCTTCTTTTTTATTCCCCTTCCTCTATCCTGCTTTGTGCTTCTGTATGGTTTGAATTAAGGTAATGAAGGATTGAAAATGCATGGTATTATGGAGTGAACTTAGCCCCAATTTAAATTGACCTTTTACAAGTCACCATATTTGGCCTAAGCCAAGTCAGAAATACTTTGTAATACCTGTGAGTCTTTTGCAATATGCATCTCACAGACAATCTCATTTCCTTGGGGCTTGAGACACATTTTTCAGAAAGGTCTAATATGGTAGGAAGGAAGATGACTTTTTTATGGATTTGGGACTTGAAATAACAGTTTCACAAAAAATAGAGGGACACTGGGGGCAGTGCTGTTGTCCAGAGTATTACAGCTTTTTAAGAGCAGATTCTGGTTTTCATGGTTTCTGGGATATTTCTCATTTTTTGCCTCCATCCCTCCCCAGAGCTACCCACCTGCTCCTCTGGTAAGTGGCATAATGAGGATATTCTAATTGTTCTTATACACACAAAAAAATAAATACATAAATAAAACAAAACAAAATGTCATAGCTGAGTCTGTGAAATCCATTTAAATCTCATCCTCACATTTTATAAGACAGGAAATTCAGATTCCAAGAGGAAATTGACTTGCACAAATTCAAATAGAAAGAAGAAGCTGTAGTCATTGAAATCCAAGGGCTGATCAAATAAAGAAGTCCCTTTAGGCTGAATGAACAGGTAACCATCAGAAATCACATCACTTTTTTACTTGGCTTTGCTAAAGCTGAATAAATAGATAAAACTGTCAATTAAAATAAATATGCAAATCTTAATGAAACTCTCACTAAATATTTACATTCTACACTCAAAGGAAAATATTACTGTCATACCTTAGCTTTACCACACGTAAATGATTCAATTTGTTTATATTTAGCATGCTTAATTGTTTTTTGAAAAATACTATTTTTTAAAGGAAATGTTCATTTGCATTTATGTGTCTCCCTGTCTGCTGGTCAAAGAACAAAAGAAAATGTATAGGCCAGCCACTACAAATAATACAGATTTTATACACTCTTTGAAGTTGTTATTTGTATAAATATAAAAACACAGTTTTGCATATGTATTTCATTGAATTTTATCAAAATTGAGATCCATTCTAACAATAAAAACTGCTGTTTATTGTTTTGAGTACTACCATGGCAAGATACATTGTGAAATACATCATAAATCACTTTAATAAATGATAAGAAAACACTATCTCATATATTATCATTATAGCATTGAACTTTCATGTCCATGTGCTCTGAGAATTTGGTCAACCAAAGATGGAAAATATTAAGAAAAATTTACATATGTACTAGACAAGAAAAAACTTTTTTTGGCCATTGTAAAAAATTGTATTATTCCTCAAATTATATATTATAACTACTCTGTATGACATTAACATTCTGTTGTGTACTAGAAGTAACTTTGAAATAGTTTAAAATACATAGGAAGATAGAGGCACAAGGTCCCAGCACCACACTCTGGGAGTGCGTCCCTGTTAGCTGCATGGAGGATCCGAGCTCTGCTCAGTCCAGTGTTCCAGTGCAGTCCATTAGCATAATGCCTAGTCAGCCTTGCTGGTCACAGACATACTGAGCCCTTCCCAGCCCGGAGTCTAGGAGCCATCCATTAGGGAGTGACCAACCTAGCTCACAGTCCTGGAAATTTTGAACTCTCCCCATCACAGCACAAGGACCCAGTGCCATAGTTCAGGGCTGCATCCCAGCTAGCCATTCAGGTCCTGGAGGTTCTGAACACTACCCATCCAGGAGCAAGGCCCCGGCACCATACCCCAGAAGTGCATCCTGGCTAGCCGCACAGTGCAGAGGCTCTGAACGCCTCCCAGCCTGTCACAAGGCCCTGGTGCCACACTCCAGGGTTGTGTCCTGGCTGGCTGCCTGAATCCCAGAAGTTCTGAACTCCACCCAGCCAGATGTAAGTCTCAGGCACCACACTCGAGGGATGTATCCCTGCTAGCTTCACAGAGGATCTGGGCTCTACCCAGCCCAGTGTCCCAGCTCAATTAATGGGGGAATGCCCATCCAGCGTCACAGGTCACAGAGGTACTGAGCCCCGCCCAGCCCAGAGCCCCAGAGCAGACCATCAGGGAGCAACCAGCCCAGCTGATGGGTCCTGGAGACTTTGAACTCTGCCCATCACAGCACAAGGCCCTAGTACCATAGTTCAGGGGTACATCCAAACTAGCCAAGTGGGTCCTGGAGGTTCTGATCTCCACCCAGCCAGAAGTAAAACTCCAGTACCATATTCTAGGAGTATGACTTGGCTAACTGCCTAGGTCCCAAAGGTTCTGAACTTCACCCAGCCAGGTGCAAGGCCCTGGTGTCACATTCTGGGGTGTATTCCTGCCAGCTGCACAGAGGATCCAAGCTCTGCCCAGCCCAGTGTCTCAGCTCAATCCATCAGGGAACACCAGGCCAACAACACAGGTCACAGAGATACCAAGCCTGGCCCAACTCAAAGTCTCAGAGCCCTACATCATGGAGTGACTAGTTTAGCCAATGTGTTCCGCCCATCACAGCACAAGACGCTAGAACCATAGTTTGGGGGTGTGCCTCTGCTAGCTATGTGGATGTTGGAAGATAGAAATTCTGCCAAGTGCATCATTCCAGTGAAATCCATTGGGAGAATGCTTAGCCAGCAACACACGTCCCAGAGGAAAATGACAAAACAAAAGAGCAAGATGCAGTGTCACTCCTCCAGCCCACAAAGAACAAACACTGGAGATATTCAAATGGAAGACTGGAAATTATACAACTGAACTTTCAGAAATGATAGCATTGAAGCAAAGAAAGAGCTCCACGAAGCTATACAGGAAATCAGATCAGAAATACTCTTCCAGGTAAAAAAAGAAATGAGAAAAATTGTGAAAGAAATGTTGAGTATATCTAAAGAAGATCTAGATAAAAAAAATAGAGGAACATAAGAAAATGATAGAAAGCTTGAATGAACAATATAAGACAGAATTAAAGGCGTGAGACATATTCAAAGGGATATTCAGCAAATTAAAAATTCTACCGAAAGTTGGCAAAACCACTTGAATGAAGCTGAAGATAGATTCCAACATCTTGCAGACAGGATGGAAGCTTATGATCATGAAAGAAAAAATCTCTTAAAAATAACAAGGAACCAGGAAATAACAATTAAACAGCTGCAAGTTGATTTAAAGAGAAACAAAATCAGACTGACAGGTGTCAATGAAAAGGCAGGGGTCAACACAAATGACATAAACATACTATTTACAGATATAATATCAGAAAATTTTCCAAACATGAGAAAAGAATCTGATATTCACATAAGTGAGGCATATAGGACTTCAGTTAGCCATAACTAAAAGAAATCTTCACCCAGATGTATAATAATTAGGATCTCAGAAATTCAGCACAAGAATAGATTACTAAAAGCTGTCACAGAAAACAAACAGACCACCTATGAAGGAAAGTCTATCAGAATCATGGCAGACCTCTCAACACACTCCTTCAAGTCAAGAAAAGCTTGCAGTGAAGTGGTTGAAGTCCTGAAAGAAAACAACTTCCAACCCGATTGATGTAATCTGCAAAACTATCTTTGAAAATTGATGGACAAATAAGATCCTTCCATGACAAAGAACAACTGAAGAAGTTCAGGACCACCAAACCAACACTACAAAGAGTACAGAAAGATACTCTAGAAAGAGATAAGGATAACTGCAATTTGAAGAACAATAGCAGAAAGAAACCACTAAGCAGGACAAACAGTCAGACAAAATGTAGAAAACCAGCAACAGAAAGATAACGGGAATCTGTCAATACATATCAGTTATATTCATCAATGTAAATAGTATCAACTCACCAATAAAAAGAAACAGACTAGCAGAGTAGATTAAAAGGCAAAATCCAACAATACGATGTGTACAGGGAATACATTTCACTCAAAAGGAAGTTCACAGACTAAAAGCCAAAGGATGGAAAACAATACTCCATGTGACAGTAACCCAGAAAAAGACAGGGGTAGCTATTCTGTTTGAAGACAATGTGAACTTCAAACCAAGAATGATCAAAAGAGATAAAGAAGGTCACTACATACTTGTTAGGGGAAAACCTAAAGAGGAAGAGATTGCAATCATAAATATATATGCACCAAATATGGGAGCACCCAACTACGTAAGACAAATCTAAATAGACACAAAAAATCAAATATGTAATAATACAATTATAACAGGGGTTCTCAACACCCCATTGTCACAAAGAGACAGATCAACCAAATGAAAAATCAGTAAGTAAATAACAGAACTGCATCAAATTTGTGAACAAACAGACTTAGTAAATGTATATCGAGTTTTTCACCCAACAGCACCAGAATACACATTCTTCTCAGCTGCACATGGGTCATTCTCTAAAACATAACGTGTACCAGCTCACAGAACATGCTTAAGTAAATGCAAAAGAATTGAAATAATCCCATGCTTATTATATGACCATAGCACAATAAAATCTGAAATTAATGACAAAAACTCACGAGAATCCCCTAAACACATGGAAATTAAATACTCTCCTAAACAACCAATGGTTCACAGAAGAAATAAAAAAAAATTAAATAATATCTACAATTGAATGGAAATGCAAATACAACTTACAGGAACCTGTGGGACACAATGAAAGCAGTTTTCAGAAGAAAATTTATAGTGGTATACTCCTTTAGCACGATTATAATGAGCACAAATAAACAACCTAATGCTGTACCTCAAAGTTCTAGAAAAAGAAAAATAAGACAAGCCCAATGCCAAAAGAAGGAAGGAAATTTTGAAGATCAGAGCAAAATTAATGCAATTGAAACTAAGAAAACAATACAAAAATTAAAGAATTAAAGAGTTGTTTCTTAGAAAGAATAAATGAAATTAATAAACCCATGGCCAACCTTATGAAAGAGAGGAGAGAAAAAACCCAAATATATGCAATAAGAAATTAAAAGAGTGAAATCACTATAGACCCTTGGAAATACAGAAGATCATCAATACCTACTTCAGAAACCTTTACTCTCATAGGTTCAATAACACATAAGAAATGGACAGATTCTTAGGAACATATGAATTATCAAAGCTGAATCATGAAGATGTAAAACTGCTGAATAACCCAATTTCAGTTAATGAAACTGAAAATGTAACTAGAACCTTGCCAACAAAGAAAAGCCCAGGTCCTGATGGATTCACTGCTGAATTCTACAACAACTTAGGGAAGACTTAATGCCAACACTCTTCAAAGGCTTCAGTGAAACTGAAAGGGAAGCAAGACTCCCTAACTCATTCCTGGAAGCAAGTATTACCCTAATACCAAAACCAGAGAAAGACTCAACCAAAAAAAGAGAACTACAGGCCAATCTCACTGAACATAGATAAACATAGATGCAAAAAATCCTCAATAAAATGCTGGCAAATAGCAGCAAATCATCAAGAAGATTATACACCATGATCACATAGGATACATCCCAGGAATGCAGGGGTGATTCAACATGTACAAATCCATATACGTAATACACTGTATCAACAGAGACAAAGACAAGAATCACATGATCATCTCAATCAATGTGCAAATTCCAAAACTTATTCGTGATAAAAATTCCAAAACTTATTCATGATAAAAATTCCATGGAAAATTGAATTAAATGGTCTTTACCTCAATCTGATAAAAGCCATATATGATAAAACAACAAAGAATATCTTACTAAATGGACAAAAACTTAAAATTTTCAACCTAAAATCAGGAACAACACAAGGATGTCCATTATCAACACTGCTAATCAATATAGTTCTGGAAACATTAGCCAGAGCAATTAGAAAAATGAGAAATAAAAGGAAAAAGGATAGGAAAGGAAGAAGTTAAATTATCATTATTTACAATTGATATGATACACTACATAGAAGATCCACAAAACTCCATTGAAACACTTCCAGATGTAATAGCCAAATTCAGTAATGTAGCTGTATACAAAGTCAACACTCAAAAATAAATAGCGTTCTTCTACACAAACAACAAACTCATTGAGAAAGAAATGAGGGAGACCACAATCTTCATTGAAGCATCCAAAAAAGTGAAATACTTAAGAATAAGTCCAACAAAGGAAGCAAAAAATCTATACTTTGAAGATTAGATTACCCTGGAAAAAAGGAATTCATGAAGATTTCAGAAAATGGAAAGACATTCTCTGTTCATGGTTAGGAAGAACAAACATTGTGAAAATGGCCATTCTCCCAAGATTGTTACACAGATTTAATGCAATCGCAATCAAAATATCACTTGCATACCTCACAAATCTACAGAAATCATTCCTCAAATTCATATGGAACCAGAAGGGACCTAGAATAGCAAAGGCAATCCTGGGCTACAAAGCCAAGGCAGGAAGCATCATAATCCCCAATTTGAAATTATACTACAAAACTACTGTGATAAAATCAGCATGGTACTGGAATAAAAACAGACCTGAAGAGCAACGGAATAGATTAGAAGATACAGTCACAATTACAAACACACTCGGCCACCTCATCTTCAACTAAGGTATCAAACATGTTCACTGTATGAAAGATAGCCTCTTTAATAAGTGGTACTGGAAAAACTGACTTTCCATACACCAAAAGCTAAAGCTAAACCTATGTCTATCAACATGCACTAAACAAAAGTCTAAATGGATCAAAGATCTAAATATTAATACAGAAACACTAAATCTGCTGGAAGACAAAATAGGTAGAAATCTTGATGACATAGGGGTAGGCAGAGAATTTGTTAATAAAAATCAAACTGTACAGGGAACTCTTCCCAGAATCAACAACTGGGATCTCGCCTCATTAAAAAGTTTTTGCATGCCAAAAGAAAATCACTAACAGAGTGAAAAGAAAACCCACGAATTGGGAAAATATTAAGCCAACTGTCCCTCAGACAAAGCACTTCTATCTAGAACCTATAAAGGATTATAAAAAAACAGGCCCCCAAAATTCAAAGACCCAGTCCAAAAATGGACATCTGAGAAGAATATACACTTCTTAGGTGAAGAAATATAAACGGCAAATAAATATATGAAAAAATGCTCAGTATCATTAGTCATTTGAGAAATGAAAATTAAAACAACACTGGCACTCCATCTCACCCCAGAAAGAATTGCCAAGTTCAAGAAATCAACCAATAACAAATGCTACAAGGGTGGTGAGGAAACAGGAACACTTCTCCACTGTTAGAGTGTAGGCTGGGGCAACAACTGTGGAAAGTAGTGTGGAGATTCCTTAGAAAGCTAGGTTTAGAGGTTACATTTGACTCAGCTATCTTGCTTCTGGACATTTTCCCAGAAGAACTGAAAACATCATACCAGAGTGGTACATGTGCACCCATGTTTATAAAGCCACAAATTGTAATAGCCAAATCTTGGAAACAAACAAGTATCCAACAATTGAGGAATGGATAAAAAAGCTATGATATTTTTATACAATGGAATACTAGTCAGCTATAAAGAAAGATTGTATCAAGGCCTTTATAAGTAAATGGATGTGACTTGAGACCATACTCATAAGTGAAATAAGTCAAACTCACATGTGCAAATACTGTATTGTCTCCCTAGTTTACAAAACTGAAAGAACAAATACAATCCAAAATCTACAGTAAACATTGTATAAGGGTAAGAATTTACTCAAAGAAGAAAAGTAACTGGGATAGGGGAAAGGAGGAGAGAAGGAAGAGAAAAGGAAAAAGATATAAATTTTTTTTTATATATATATATATATATATATTATATAGCTATCTTATGTATATGACTATAATACTAATTGTATTAGCTCTTGTAAAAAACAGTTAATACTCATATGATTAGATCAATTTTACATGTCTATATCTGGCAATCTAAGCAACCATTTTGAACATAATGATATGCAATATTACAACCATTGTTAAAATTCCTATCATCTTGTTTTGAAAACCCATTCTGTTATTGTTTTGGGTTTGGTGTTGTTGTTTGTTTGTCTCTTTTGCATTTTGTTTTCTTTTCTGTGTCTTTTTATTCTTTTAAAGAAATTAAAAATATATGGGGAGATATATCTAGGTTATTTTCAAATACTGTCATTTTCTACAAAGGTCTTGAAAATTTGATTATTTTGGTATCCAGGGAGTGTCCTGGTCTAAATTCCATAGATGCCTATGTTTGACTATATGTTATTTCAAATTTAAAATTATACAAATTTTTAAATAGAATATCTCTAATAACTCAATTTGGACAGTGTTTTAGATACATTTTTCATAGCTAAGATAAAATACCCAAGGTTACAGGAAAAAAGGTTTATTTAGCTCACAGTTTGTTGACATTTCAGTCCATGATTGGTTGGCTCCAAGGTAGAGTAGCATGGAAGTCTGGCATTGCAGAGGACAAATAATTCATGGCAGGCAGAAGGCAATAAAAATTGTAAGAGACAACCACAACTCTTTCTATGCCTTTATAATTTGTCTGGGCTACTTAGGATGGGTAGCACTTCCACCCTTAATCCTAGTGCCCTTGATGTTAGCATTGTACCATGAATTGATCTAAGCCTCACACCCTCTAGATCCAGCCACCTCTGAAAAAGCCACATCTATGGCTCCATGAGAATTTGAGGAAACATCTAGACACAAGCCATAACATTTCACCGTTGACCCCCGCTAAACCCATCTACATACCTTTATGCATAGGGAGTTTGTCCATCTCTAAGAGTTGCCAAATTCCTGTTTCAGCATTGCTTAATAGTCCAAGTGGAAAGTCTCCTCTGAGATTTAAGGGAAACTCAGTTGCAAGTCCCTGTATAAATGAAAAGAAAATTAAACATTTCCAACATTCAAGTACACAAGATAGACATTTTCATTCCAAACACTACAAACAAGGGAATAGCAAGGAATGGGAACAAAGCAAACCAAAATCCACCATGGTAAACACTAAATTCCACAGTTTCATTTACAGCATCCCAGGGAATCTGTGCCAAGTTGTGAACTCCAAAAGGCTTAAGTGGCTCTGCCTTTATGGCCATACTGTTGGCTCTAGCTCCCAGGATTCTCTCTGGGCATGGCTCCTTCCTTACAGTTTTCCTCAGATTATCCATGTTCCTGGATTCTCCAAATTTCTGGAATGTCCACTCTACCATTGGCTTAATGCATGCAGCTTCACACATTGCCTTTTTAGGAGCACACTGCTTGGTTTCCCAGGCCTTCCTCTGAAATCTGGGTGGAACTCTTTCTAACTCTACGACTCTTGCATTCTATATGCACCTACAATCAGAACCAGATAGATTACGCCAAGATCTGCTGGCGACTGGAACAGTAGCCAGGCATTCTTCTCTCTTGACTTGGGGATCCAGTTCCTACTAACCAAATCACAAGGAACAATATTCCTAGGCCTCTACCATTGTTGAAAGTCAAGCTCTGGGTCTTTCTTCTCAAAACGGTCTTTCACTTTTGCAGTTCTGAGGCAACAAATGACAGAGTACTGTTGCTTCTCATGATATTCTCAGGCCTTCTCTTCTATTCTCCTGTTCCTTCTCAGCAATCAAGGTCTCTGTTTTGTCTTTGTACACCACATCTTTACTGATGCTTTCTTTCTGGCCAAACTCACAATTGTTTAAATCATTCTTCTAGAGTCTGTTTTTAATTGTCAACATAAATCCAGCTAAAAGCTTCCAACAGATGCGATGTCATTGCCTCAATATTAGACTCCCCTGAAATTTCTTCTCCAGATGAATTAGGCTGCTGCCTTCAATCCATCTCAGGTAAGGTCTCTGGATAGGGGAAAATGCAGACAAACTTTCAACCAAGGTACAACACATATTTTCTGGAGTCTAACACCCAATGTGATCCTTCTTCCCAGCAGAAACCTCCAGAGCCTGGTCTTTACCAACACAATTTCTATCATCCTTCAGGTCCTCTGAGCCCTGACCAGAATCTCCCATCAAGTACAGCCTCAGGTGTTTCAGCTCTATGTTTCCAGCCAGCCTCTCCAAACCTTTCTTAACTCTTCCCCTTGCCATAGGCCAGCTTCAAAAACTCCTAAATGACTTGGTCAGGTACATTCATAGCAATGAACCTGCTTCTCAGGTACCAATTTCTGTCTTAGTTACTTTTCTTGCTGCGACAAAATACTTGACACCCAAAGTTAAAGGATGAAAGCTTTATTTATCTTGCAGTTTGTAGAGGTTTCAGCACATAATTGGCTGGCACCAAGGCAGAGTGACATGCCAGACAGGCATTTCAGAAGAGAAGCGCATGGCGGACAAAAGGTAGCAAACCACAGTTCTTTCTGCCCCTTTTTATCTTATCCATACTACTTAGGGTGGGTAGCACTCACATTCTTAATCCTAGTGCCCTTGAGCCTAGCATTTCACCATGAATCAATCCAAGTCTTATACCCTCTAAATGAGACTCTTTCTGAAAAATCCCACCTATGAATTCATGAGGCTCTGGGGGGGGCATCTAGACAAAAGCCATAACAGAGAGGATCACATACTTAATGAGTGGCATAACAGGAAATTAAAACTATTTCCATTTGTTATTTATGTTCTTTCAATCAATATGCTATCATTTTCCATCTGAATGGTCATTTTCCTCCATCTCTCTGCCAAAATACATTATTTCTCAGCCATGCACATAGCCTCTCACAGGAGAGACAGATGCCTTTGGCATTACTAATGTTTCATTCTCCTTTAAACTTTTAGATTTGGGACACAAGAATAATTGAACTTATGGTCTCGCTGATTAAACATCTTACTTTTCCTTATCTTAATCACCAGGAAACAAAATTTAACTTCAGGTTCAGATTGTCTGTATTTTCCCTGCAAGTACTGGAACTAAAATGCCAGAATTCTATTTTCTGTACAGAAGAGCCCATGTTGTTGACTGAATCTGTCTTATGCTCCCACTGACCAAGGTGAAGATGATGGATGTGTCTTCCATGTGGTCAAAAGTACTTATGTTTGGCAGTTGACTATCCTTATGAACCACAATGCCTTTGTGATAGTCATCAAAATACTCTCATTTCTAAGTCTGTGATGATCATCTATATTATAATTATAAGAATTATAAAACATGTTCACAGAATATTCATATTGGGATACATGTAAGAAATTCTTTTTATTGGCAGATCTTTTTCCAAGTCTCCAAGACTTGCTGATATTTGAGTTAAGGATAGCATGCCAACTGGCATTATGTGCCCCAACTTGAGGGTATTCATAAGACACAAAACATTAGCTGTTACCCTGGAAAAGACCAAAACAAACATGAGTCTATTTTTCATTCAAATAATATGATATTTATGGATACACCACTTACTCTGATGCTTAACTTGGAACCTACATACACCCAGGTCATATGTTGGCACCTGGCAATCCTGTGCTCATTTTGTCAGAATGTGTCCATAAAGTACAAAGTGGGTCATTTTGCATCACCATTTACATGAAGCTGAATTGCTTGCCCTTTGTTTTGGAGGAAGCTAAGTGTCATTCATGTGCTTCCCTATTGTTACAATTTTTACAAAAGGTAAAAACACTATTTTGTTTTTCCATCAAATGCTCAAATAAGCTTTGAAAAACTTTCTGAACAATTTATATTTTAAAACGTGGAATGGATGTCTTCTCCTCCAAGAAACTTTTAAAAAGGAATATGAGTGTAAAATAGAGCTAAAAACATAAACTATGTACTGAAGTAGATTTTACATATTGTTCTAGGTATTGAGAGATATCACTATAAAAATTAAGTATCTTTGCAGATCAACAAAATATATGCATTTGGAAGTTCCAGGTTAATGAGGACCTTGTGAATTCATCTTGGAGTTGGACAATGATGAAGATTATACAATATTTGTTCTAAATCCCTAATTTTTCACATTCAAATGACACTTCTTTCATTATATTCTATTCTGCATCATTAAACTCTCAAAAACCAACTTCTCTTTATTGCATTTGAGACACATTAGAAATTAGCAATTGTGTTTCCCCTATATTATTCAGTGGCACATCAGATCTCTTCTGCTTCTCTATTCTTTTATCCAGTACTTAAGTTACAAGCACACATACACATACAGCAACAGTAGTCTATTTCATGCCTAAAGTACAAAACACACACCACATCAGTTGCAGTCAGTTGCACCATTGGCATGGTGGTTAAAAAGGAAAGGGAAATAAACCAAGAGATGAAAGTAAAGAAAATCAGTGAATGCTAATGTGTCAGTATCTATGGTTTAATTTATTGCATATTGTCCATTAAAAGTTCACCAATGAAGCCAGGCGTGGTGGCGCACGCCTTTAATCCCAGCACTCGGGAGGTTGAAGTAGGAGGAGTGTTGTGAGTTAGAGACCCGCCTGGGCTACAACGGGAGCGCAAGGTCAGCCTGAGCTACAGAGTGCGACCCTGGCTCAAAAAACCAAGGCCGGGAGTTTGTTTCAGTGACTTAAGCACCTGTCTGACAGGCGCGAGGTTGTGAGTTCAATCCTTGGTGCCGCAAATTAAAAGTTCATCAGTGAACATGCTGATGAAAAAAAGTGTGGTATATACATACAAAAGGTGATGGAAATACATGACTGATGTCTAAAAGGTTTTTATTATTATTATTACAGTAAAAGACACATTAATGTTACTTCCTTTCAAATTATTCCTCCTCACATCAAATACACTCATCCCATAGTTCTTGTTATTTTCTGAAGCAGTTCTAGAAGTCCTGCACTGTTTGTATCTTTACAAGGTGTGAAAAGAAATACAGTAACTGCTGCTGGTCACTACCATCCAATAGAAAGGCAGGCTCCTGAAAACACTAGTGGAATGATTCCACCTTTATTTAGTGGATCTGACATCATGTAATTTCTGTTTATTCCTCAAAGTTAAAAGAACCATTGAAAAATAAAAGCATTTTAAATTGAATCAGGACATTGAAGGGCATCTAGAACTGCTTCACATAATGGCAAGAACAGTGAAATAAATGTTTGAAGTAAGGGGGAGTATTTCAAAGTGAATTAATGGCAATCTGTCTTTTGCTGTAATGAACTATTTTTAATTTAAATGTTCACCTTATTTATAGATCACATATCCCAAGGGAAATTGATTATTACTTAATCTTTATAAAGCAGGAGACCTGCACAATGTGATAATGTGAATGAACCTCGAAGACACTGTGGTATCTAAAAATAAGCCAGTCCTGCCACACCACAGGACCAGCAGCCAGCACCGGGGAAAACTCCAGGACATGGAAATTGGCCCTATACTCTCATTCTTTTGTCTTCTTTTTCTTTTCATTTTTTCCTTCTTCCTTTTTTCCTCGTTTACTTCCTTTTTTTTCCCTTTTTCAATTGCTTTTTCTTTTTCTCTCTCTTTTCAAATTGACTGGGGAGAACTCCAGCCACAGAAAACTAATCTCATCCCCCAAACCCAGAGAACAAGTTCAGATAGTCCCTCAAATACTCTTTCATTCTTTCTTTTCTACCCCTTCTTCAGTTCCCCAAACCTTGCACAATCATCCTTTGTCCTCCAGCCTTGTTTCTACTTCCTTTCCAATTACCTTTGTTTTATACACTATCCTCCCTAAATCTCCCCACCACAGGGTAGAGCCACCATACCAAGGGACATTACTTTGCATACAAACTCTTAATTAACAGTCGGTTTTGTTATATAACTATATAGTTTGCTCCTGTGGGCAAAAGCACAAAATCAATAGTTACCACAGTTTGTCAGTTTCTAAATTGTGCTTGATGCTATAGTTACTGCTAATTTTGCTACTTCAGCTAAGATGTCATACCTATTGCAGATAGAAATTCTACTCTCTGTAACAGCAATGAGAAGCTCTGGGGTAATAATCTTACCAAGTCCTACACAAAAGGACTGGAGACTGAGCCAAACAGATATTATCATACCACTCTTAATAAGCTGGTAAGATAGGATCTTGGGACAGACACAAACCAAGAATCTCCTACACACAGAAGGCATCCTTGAAGAACAGACTTTTCCTAGAGAGGCCTTGATACCAGTAAGATAGCTACTACTATAAAAACTCACAAGGATCATCACAAAAAACAAAATAACTTTTTCAAATATAAAAAGAGGAGACACAAAAGAAAAATACAGCCTCAGACCTCTAGCCCACCCAGAACAAGTCCAGAATACATCAAATTCAAAGAAACTAGAATAGAGACACATAAATTTTCTAAAATGATAACAACAGAAATAAAGAAACAATTCCATGACACTGAAGAGGAAATCAGATTAGAAATAATCACTCAGGTGAAAAAAGAATGGTTAACATTTATAAAGGAAATGCTCAGCAAATCTAGAGCAGAGATAGATAAAGAAACAGATGATTGTAGGAAAAGGATGGAAACTGTAAAAGATCAATATAGGTAAGGAATAGATTCCACAAAACAGATTTAAACAGATGTCCAGGAAAATAAAATTTCCAGTGTAAGCTGGCAAAACTGCTTGAACAAAACTGAAGACAGACTTTTAGATCTTGAAGACACAATCATAGATAGTGATCATGAAATGAAAGATCGCTTCAAAGAACCTAGGATCAGGAAACAATAATTAAACAGCTCAAGGGGTTGCAACAAAAAATAATACAAGTTTAACAGGCATTAAGGAAAAAACAGAACTCCACACAAATGATATTAAAAGACTATTTGCAGAAGTAAGAGCAGAAAATTTCCCAAGCATGGGAAAAGAATCCAAGGTACAGATAACTGAGGCATATAGAACTCCACTTAGCCATACCCAAAATCAATCTATACCCAGATATATAATAATAAAGATCCCAGAAATTCAGCACAAGAACAGAATATTAAAAGCTGCTGGAGAAGATAAACGTATCACCTATAAAAGAAAGCCCATCACAATCACAGTGAACTTCTCAACACAAACCCTCAAGTCAAGATGAGATTGGAGTAAAGTATTTCAAATTCTGAAAGAAAACAACTTCCAACCCAAATTGATGTACCTTGCAAAGCTGTTCTTCTAAATTAATGGAGATATAAGATACTTCCATGATAAAGAACAGCTGAAGAATTCATGACCACCAAACCAACACTACAAAGGATACTGAAAGATATTCTAGACGAGACAAAAATGACCACAATTCCAGAAACAACAACAGAAAGAAACCACAAAATGAGGCAAGCAATTAAACACAGGGTAAAAGTAGGGAACTAACATCAGGAAAATTTATGACAAAGACAAACCAATACATATAAGTTATAACCATCAATGTAAATGGTCTCAACTCATCAACCAACAGAAACAGACTGGCAGAACAGATCAAGAAACAAGATCCAACAGTATGTTGTATAAAATAAGCCAGTCACAGAATAGCAAATACTGCATGAATCCATTTGCATGATAGTTTTAAAATAGTCAAACTGAGAGTGGAATGGAGTAATCAGTTTCTTAGTATGATAAAACAATAGAAAGTTCCATTTAAAAAGGTTATCATTGTCCAGAGATCTGTGGAACAATCTTTTTTTTTTTTTCCCCCCAGCACCGGTGATCGAACTCACAACCTTGTGCCTGCCAGACAGGCACTTAAACCACTGAGCCAAACTCCCAACCCTTGTGGTACAATCTTTTGTCTTGTCTTAATCACTTTCTTCTTTGATGGGATATAAAACTCAATACACACAATTTAAAGTAGGAGTGGTTTGTTTTGGATCATAGTTGCACAAGTTTCAGTCTATGATTCTTTGACTCCAAAACAGAAAGGACATGCAGAGGGAGATAGTAGGAAAAAAGTACTCGTGTTATGTGGACAGTAATGAGAGAGAGAGAGAGAGAGACAGAGAGAGAGAGAGACAGAGAGAGAGAGAGAGAGAGAGAGAGAGAGAGAGAGAGAGAGAGAGAGACCTAAAGAAAAGCCTACTCTTCAAGGTAACCTGCTTTTAATAAGACACCACCTGCTAACAGCAATTCAGTAATGAACTCATCGGTTGAATAAACCATTGATGCATACAGAGCCCCCAGTCATCTTTCAAACACATACGGATTTTGGGGAACAACTGACATCAAAACCATAACATATCTATAGTTAATAATATTGTATTATCTAATTTAAAATGTATTAAATATAAATGCATTAATTGTTCTTACCTTAATGAAATAAATTTTGAGCATACATTTTGGACACCATGGGAAAGAAGGAA
>RJWM01007552.1:64682-77541 GCA_004363535.1 Dasyprocta punctata | reverse complement strand
AGAAAAGGAAAAAGACATAAATTTATAAATATTCATAAATAAGACAGTTAAAAAAACCGTATTGCTAAATACAATAGCTATTGAAAAAGAAAAATTAATATACCTGAATCGATGAATCTTACATGTCTATATCTGTCAATATCCCCAACCCCTAGGAAGGTAATGATATGCAATATTGTAACTACTGCCAAACTTCAACGACCTCAGTGTGTAAACCTACAATGTTATCATATCAGATCTGTTGTTGTTGTTTGTCTGTCTTTTTTGACTTTTATTTCTAGCTTCTGTATCTATTTTCTCTTAAAAAAAAAAAAAAAAGACATAGAAAGGTGCCTGGCACATAAGAGCTCAAAAATGTCATTGTTGTTGGCCTCTTCTTCTTCCTCCTCTTCTTCCTCTTCCTCCTCCTCATCATCTGAAAAGCCTGAAGCCAAATAGGACGTGACAGACAAAATGGAAGATCTCCTAATTCCTGTAGTAGTAGTGATTCATTCACTCATTCCAAAACCGGTGTAGGTATTGTGGGTTGGAATACCAAATAAGGGGGAGAATGGATAAAAGAGACAGACTCCAAGAGTCACAGACAATGATCCAGGCAACAATTTCAGGAAGGTAATAAAGGGTTCAGTTCTCAAAGCAGAAAGAATGCGCTCATGAAGGCATACATGACTTACCTGTGCTGCACACGCATCAGAGAATGTAAAAATAATAGAAAGTGGTGATAAAATAGAGGAATTAACCATTCTGAAGAGAAAGAATTGTTTACTTTAACATTGTTTGTGTTATTGAAAAAATATAATGAATAACTTCTGGATACTTTTATAAACAAAGTACTTTTTCATTCATTTTCTAGGTTATTCATCAAAACTACCCTCTTTTAGTGGGTCAGCATGCTATTTTTACACTGGTTTTCACAGATGGCCACAATGAGGAACAAAATGAGTAAATGCCTAGTTCAGCTCTCACAGCTGGTGGCAGTGGGGGGACCTGAACTACAGGTTCCAGGGCTCAAACTCTGCTCAGTTTGTGGCTGCAGTCATAGGAAGAAAAACAGAGGACTGGACAAAAATGTCTTCTGAAGAACTTGGAGTCAAAACAAAAAACAGAAATAAAGATATGAAGTCAGTATGGTTAAAGGCCTGGGTTAATTCGATGGTAATACAAACAGTAATAATAATACAAAAACAATTGTTCTGCTAACATTGATTAAAAGCCTGCTCTAAGCTAGCCATTACCCTCAGGATTTTATATGCATTGCTGTATCATTGTATGCAAATACAAGTGGATGACAGTACAGGTCAAACTGATTAACATGCACTGAGGTCATATCATGGGCAGTACTGTGGTATTTGGTTGTTTTTTAAAAATGTTAAGTTAAAGCAAAGAAACAAAAGCTCCCAGATTTGCTAATGATTGTACAGACACAACAAATCCTGTGATGCAGGCACAGAGTGCCAGGGAAAGAAAAATAGGGGTGAGGTCTCCAAGGTGGTGTTGAAATTGAATATTCTCAAAGGAGATAGTCTCTGATCTGAAGGTTTTGTTTTGTTTTGTTTTGGAATGCTGGGGATAGAATTCAAGGCGTTGTTGAGCTACATCTGCAGCTTTTTCTCTTTACTTTGAAACAGGGTCTCACTAAATTGACGAATCAGGGCTTGAACTTATATGCACCTGAGCCACCCACCTAGCTGGGATTCAAGGTGTGGACTTCCATGTCCAGTTTGAGCTGAGGTTTGAATGATGCAAAGGAACTAGTCAGACCAGCAATGGGATTCAAGGTGTGGACTTCCATGCCCAGTCTGAGCTGAGGTTTGAATGATGCAAAGAAACTAGTCAGACCAGCAATGGCATGAGGGTATGGTGCATTTTGGATAGAAGAAACCCACAAATTCAACAGCAGAAAGAGAAAAAAGTATTTGGGAAAATTCAGGACATATGCTGTGAGTGGAATAATGAGAGTCCAATGAGAGATGATGGAGAGATAGACAGGAAAGGATCCATAGAACAGCCTTATGTGCCAAACTAGAACATTGATTTTAAATCTTGATTTTAATCTTTCTTCAAGTGAAGAAAGAGCCATGAAATGACTTTAGAGAGGCATGATTAGATTTTTATTTCGAAGAGAAACCTCTAGTGGTAGCTTTTATAAAAGACAGGCAGGAGAAAGAGGTGAGGCCACTAGTATTAAATCAGTAAAGAAGGCAGTAATAAGGAGAGAGAGAGAAAGGAGGTGCACAGGACAGGTATTTAGGAGAAACTATGATAGAAGATGAAAGTAGGGCAGAATATGGAACAGCTCCACTTTGTTGCTTGGGTGCAATGATGCACACAAATATTACTCACCAGCCAAGGTATGTGGGGAGGCAGTGGCTCAGTATTTTAGCTCTAGATATATTGAGTTCACTAACCTTTAGGACATCTTTGGGGCTGTGTAGTTGGATATACCGATGTGAAGCTCTGAAGTGAAGTCTATCCCAAAGATGTGGAACTGGGAGGTGTTTGCATGGATGGAATCAGAAGACTTTGTATAGATGTGTAATGTAACTGTTGCAGTAGTTAAAAATCTAAAATATCACTGGCTTAACAAAATAGAAATTAATGAATTAATTTCTCACATTGTAGTTTAATCTCTCACATAGATTGGTATCAGGTTGTGTGGCAGGGGATGGGGAAGAGAAATATCTCCTATGTGTTATTCAGGGCTCAGTTTGAAGACACTTCTGCCACCTCTGCTATCTTCAACCCAGGGCTTCCCCAGTTGTCTTCTTCATTGATGTGCAGGTGGCGGGTGAGACATGAGAGAGTGGAAAAGGCACACTCTTTCTTAAACCATTTTGGGCAGATAAGCTCACAAAAAATCTCTCAGCACTGTTAACAAGTACTATATTCTGGTGACAACTATCTACTACTGGGTTGTGATTGATAGGGATATCAGTCTGGTGGGGAGCTAGTATTCTCTGTATTAGAGTGAATGAGGTCACAAAGCAGAAAAAATATGAGGTGTGTTCAAAACATATGGAGAATACTTACATTTTTAAAAAATGTATTATGAGAAAAGACAATTGCCACTAGTCCTGCTCAGAATACTCCCTCTCCCTTTGGACACAGTTGTCCTATGATTTTTGCCACTTTCTGAAGCAGTTCTGAAAGTCTTTTATGAGCATCTTTATGAGTGATAAAACATACGTGAATGCTCTGTTAAGCGACATCCAATGGAAAGGCAGATTTGTGAAAACATCACAGTGTATCTTCATCTGTCTTTGCACCAGATCTGGCAAAATGACCATGAAAGGCAAATATTTTGAATTAATTCAGGATATTGAGGCAACCATGGCAACACAATTAAAGACTTTCATGAAAGAAGCCTTCCAGAACTCTTGAGAAAGTAGCCAGAACAGTGGAAGAAGTATGTTGAAATTGAGGGGGTCTTTCAGGGGAGGTTAATGGCAATGAATCTTTTACTGTGATAATTTTTTAAAATTTAAGCATTCACTATATTTGTATGTCATAGTTCATAGAGTGAGAAGAAGAAATGAAGAAGAGGGCTGATAGTGGAAAGAACAGAGAAACCAGAATGGAGATCGATCACAGACTCTGTAAAGAAGACTTAGTTATAACATGTGGATCCTATTTCTGTTTGTAGAAAATAGCCCCAAATTCCATGGTAACTGCAGGCCAGCTGAGTTTGTGGCTTCCAAATTTTCTTGACTTAAAATTCACAGATTTTCAGAAATCCTTTGAGAGATTTTTCTTGGAAGGAAGTTGGAATAGGTGGTCACTAAAGTCACTTCTGGTTCTACAAATTTATGACTGCTGTTGCCTTTCTTCTGCAGGCTATCGGCAAAGCCCCAGACCTCTGCTCATGTGTGCACTCATGTGTCCTAGAAAGGGCTGTCACAATGTCACTGTGAAGTCAGGGTGCTGGCTGGATTCAAGGGCTTGCCTGGTGGAAATTGCATTTAGTGTTGCTAGTAGAGGACTGGGGAAAGACTAAACATTCTTCTACCAGAGTGAGGACCACACTGGTAATGCAGTATTGGACATGGTTTGTACTCATTTGGTTTGGTTTCTGTGATGCCAATGACATTAATCAAGAAACTGACTATAGTCTCAGCTCTGGGCAGTGAAGAGGGTGGGCACTGTCAAAACTCAGGCTGACACTTGATTTTGATCTGGCAATTTCTGAGCAGCCTGGCAGTATGTTTTAAAATCTAATTTTCTTTACATCTTAGTAGTTTTGTTTGTATCCTTTTTGATTAGGAACACATTGAAAGTAAGAGCTATTCATTTTTATTTTGCAATGTTTAAAATAAGACAGATGTTCAACAAGTATTATATGCATGAGAATAAAACAAGGTATCACGGAGCTGTGTACTGCTTAAGTGAAATCTAATTAGAAATTTCAAGTCTGCCCCACACCACAAAGTATCTGGCAATAATAAGTTGACCCCTTATGTTTGTCTCATCCTATACTTAGTTGCAGAAGAGTCACCTAGAGCAGGGTGAGAGTCAGTCAGGCCAGGGGCAGAATGTCGAGGCATCACTGTGGCTACAGTTCATGCTGGCTGTGACAGCAGCCAAGGGAGATGGTACTGCAGGTGCTACTTCCTGTCCTCCCCGCAGGTTATCATCTTTTCCTAAGCTCAGGACAGGACAAGTTTAACTCAGAAAGTGTGAACCACACATATGTGCAAGCTTCTGACTCAGTATCTTGGTCCACATCATCTATGAACAGGTGTCAATGTCTGTGGGTTCGTGTATAAGATTTATGAAAACTGCAAACAGCTGCCACACTGGCATAACGTCAAAGCTCATGCAACTCAGCTCTCCTCAAATGCCCTTGGAGAGGCTTTTGGTATTTTAGACCAATTTTGGGAGTCCCATGGAAGCTCCCCTTAGGTCCTGAAGGATTCACTTTGGTTTCCCTGTCATAATCTACTCTCTCTCAGAATATTTGTGCAAAGTTAGAGCCAATACACATTGTTTTTGTTTGTTCTCTTTTCTTTTCAGAAAACCATCTACAAGAAACTAGATGAAAATTTTAAATCAAGGTTAAATAACTTTGGGTGGTGATGTGCATCATTGCTTTCCATGGCATTTGTGTGAGAGCATGGGAGTGTGGGAGACAGATACAGCATCATACAGAGTGTAGACACACCACAACGCAGAGCAGAAGACAAGCTGCGAACTAAAACAATGAATGTTACTGTTTTCAGCGGTGATGTTCCTAAGCTCTGAGACTCAATACTTTTCAGAATTTCAACATTAAAATAAATAGAAAATATACAACTATCTCTGCAAAGTCAAAATATTATTTTAGCAAAATCCAGTAATAAGGCAAATTTATGTATACTGTATGGCTCAAATCATTTCAAATTTGGAGAAAAAAAAACACCCTATGCTGAATTGTGCAAATCCTTACTTTAGCTATTTAGATAAAATATAAGGGCATATGCTATAGAGAATCATGATTTCTCCATTAATATTATTATACATTGGTTAGACCTTACCAAAAGTTATTACAGAAAACTTAAAGGCCAAAGGCATTCTAACAAAAAAAGATGTCTGCCACCAAATTGATCCTAGATAAATCTCTTTTGCTAAAGGAAAAGGCAAAATAGTTGGGCAGTATATTTCTCAAAACAGATTTGAAACCTTTCCTCGGTTGTTTGCTAAGTGATCCAAGACCATGATAGTATACATTCTCTCCAGTAATTCAAAGGAGGGACTTTTTGGAAGTAGTTTAACTGATCTCCCTTAATCTAATAGAGCATGGTACAAAAGAAAACTTCATTCTCTGAAGCAATTTTGAGAATTTGACTGAATATATCTCATGAATGTTGACCCTTCTGAGTGAAAAGAAAGGATCATTTTGGACCACTTTGCCTTTGGGAGCAATCAAAGTGACCTCTGAGTTGCTATAAATTGAGAATTATCCCAGAGTCAGTAATGGTGGGGACCTTTCAAACTCTACAGGCAGATAAATCATAGAAGGACCTGACTTCGGAGTGAGCTGGAACTTCCTGAAGATACACCCAGGGGGATAAACTCTGCCCTGTGCTCACACCTATGTCTTTCCAGACATGAATAGAATTCTCATACACGATGGCCATAATTTGTACTGATTGTCTGCTCAGAGATTCACTTGGAATCTGTGTAAAGGAGATATTGGTAACCACAGTTTTCTCAAGGGCAACAATGGAGTGGAGAAAGACATGGATGGAGGTAGAAATTCTTATTAGTATGTGTCATTACAGAATGCCTACTGGGAAGCCACCCAAAATGTCATTTGTGGGAGAGACAGGGGACTTTGCTCTTTTTATTAGGCACATTCACTATGGATGTCATCCATCTACTTTCAGTAAGTGGCTTAGCTGGCATGAAGATGAAAAAAATTTGCTTTCAGGTCAATACAGGAAATCTCTTACGATCATTTGCTGATTACAGAGATCTTCTGAGCAGTAGGTTTTGAGTTGCATTCTGTAAAGGGCTTTCATATTAGTCTTGCTCTGAGGTCTGGGCAAAGGGCCAGTGTACCACCCAGCTGCCTCTTTCAGTCCAATGGTCAATTAGTTCCCATAATTACAGGAAAGACTTTTTATAAAGAAAAGAAACTTATAATATGATTACATTTTAGAGGCATTAAATCTAAGTGAAGTATAGCATAAGTTTGGTGCTATCTGGTTTTGAAAATTATAATTTCATTAGATTTGGCTTCATATTTTTCTATCCTAAACTTTCTCTTATTAAAGTAGAAGAAATGAAGATCATAGTTTTTATTGCAAAGATAAGTATAACTCACCCCAAAACAGTGTAAATGGGGATCTTGAAAGGACATATAAATTATTTTTAATCAACTGGTACTTTTTAAGTCTCCCTGTTTTTTTCTTTATGTAAAAGACTATGCTTTTAAAGCATTTGAAAAACTGGGATCATAATGATCAGAAGAAAAGCAAGCTACCTGTGAATAAGCGCACATTTTAATTAATTGTATTTTGTTTGTATGTAAGTTCCTAGAGTTAGACATAGCAAATCAGTTGTTTTTATTTCTTTGGTCAAGTATTAATTGAAAGAAGAGGATGGAGGAATAAGGAGCCACAACACCACCAAGGGACTACCTATCATTTCATGAGAACCAGAATAAGTTGCAAAGATGGACAATCAGTGTATACGAAGCAGATTTTTATGCTCAAGCCTACACACCCAGTGTCCATTTACATTACTCTTGGTTGTATATTTACAGCACTCTGACTGTAGGATTGTGAACAATGTTACCTGCAAAAATTGCTAAGTGAGATGCCGGAAAAGAAGTGTAGCCGTACCTTTATACAAAACTATTTGTATGTCCAGAGCTGGCCCAGCTGAATATTTTAGCCAAACTAAGTCATGTCTTAATTTAATTTTAATTGAGGCCAGGCATTTAGCTTAGAGACACACATGCCTGCCTGCCAAGCATGAGGCTGTGAGTTTGATCCCCAGTACCAAAAAAATAAAATAAAATAAAAAATAAAATAAAATAATAATTCAAATAAAGCCAGTGATTGAATTTCAGATAGCTGAACTTCCTCGATGTTTGATTGAACTGGTCAGACTGGTTTCCACTTGTGTTGTCCTTGATGGAGTTTATGTGGGGGTTTGTGATCCAGCCTGAAGGCTTGATGCACTTTAATTCTGAGCATTGCCTTCATTTCATTGTGCAATTAAACATGAAGGCACAACTTCTGGGGAAAAGGAAAGTGTAACAAATCTCCAGGATAAAATAGGCTGTTCAGTATTTTTAACTAATTGAGGGAAATTCCTTCTTAGCAGCAGGAAGTAAGACTCATGATGTCACGAAAAAATAGTTCTATTCTAAAATATGGATTGCTGATATTCAAATGTGAATTCTACATAGCTAATCATGCATAGCTATATCCCTAGACTTTCAGTCCAGAGGAAAAGCTTCTAAAGATTCCTAAAATGGCCAGTTTTAATATACAACAATCTATACCACATTTATCAGAAAGACTTTAGGATTCCTCATCCAACTTCAAGTGGTACTTCTTTCATAGGGTATTTAACCTTTCTCAACATTTATATTGGGTTGACATTTGAAAAGTAAGGTGAACTGAAAAGAGAGAAATACATTTTTTTAATATATAAAAGCAATCTGTTCAACTTTTCATTGCTAATATGTTGACATATGTTTTGTTCTAATATTACTCAAAATTAGCTAAGAGATAAAAGTTCATATTAATTATCCCATAATGTAGTCTAATCACTGCTGACATTTTGAAAAAAGATGTTAAGAAAGCCAAGATTAAAGCAAAATAGGGTGGAAAAATACTACACATGTTCATCTTATCCTGCGATCCTCCTCCATGAAATCATTTACCCTTCAAACCTGATGATGGCCATGACTAGAGGTAGAAGAAACTAATTAGACCCACTGACTTCCTTGGACCATGGGTTCCTACATATGTCACATTTCTCTGGTTCATTCCAGGTACATGAGCAAAATAGTTTTGGGATATGGTTCAGTTTTAATTTCATCATTAATTTTTATTACTTTTTTGTATGACATAAAAATAAGATAGACTGCCTCAAAAGATTTATGCTTTAGATTTCCCTTTCTCAATTTAAATAATGAACCCTAAAATTAAATGAAAATTAAGTCCAGTTTTTTAAATTTAGGAAATACAGCTAATTTTAATATTAAAAAGGAATATTTAATATTAAACAAAAACTCTTAAATCCCAGTGAGAAATAAGTGTAATCAAATTTACCATCTATAAATTTGCCCTTTTTACAGTGCATGGAGGCGTATACCTGTAATTTCAGTACTCAGGAGGTTTAGGCAGGAAGATTGCCATGAGTTTGAAACCAGCCTGGGCTACATAGTGAGTTTAAGGCCAGCCTGACTTTCATAGCAAAAAACAAACAAACAAACAAAAAAACAGTAAATTTTCCTTTTTGAAAACATGAGTATAAGTTAGTCTCTACAGTTTATGTTTAGACAATATAAAAAGTTGTAATTTTCCCTTGGTAGAACGAATGAAAACCCGGTTGTAATGTAATTGTGATACAAAAAGCAAAAGATACTGGTTTTCATTCTCTTATATTCCTCAGGATAACTATTGAAAATGCAGTTTGTGAATATTTAATCAAAGAAAAGTACAAAGATTCAATGAGTTGGAAATCCCTTTGTTTCTTATAATACCATTGAAGTGAGAATACATAATCTTAAAAGTATAAGAGACTCAAGTTCACAGGACATGTTTATAAAATCCTTCTCAAAATCTTATTCTATTAATGAAAATGCTATGTATATGCATATATATATATATAAAATCCTATTTTTTGCAAATTGCAAAATATTACATTAAAACTGTACTAGCACTTTTTTATTACCAATATGAACAGAAGCAAAATACTTATTTTCCTATTTTAAAAAATCTATTTTCTCTCTGGTTTCTAGCTGAATATTCAAACAAGAAAAAAAAAAAGAGTAATCATCCAGAACTGAACTCAGGACCTTTAATTTGAGATAATTAACTGATCAATAGACAATTCTCCTTCCCAGGACAAACAGAACCAGACAGTTATTAAGAAACATTACAAATTTTTATACAAGGTAATTAATATAGGCTGCACTATGAAAAATTCCTTTTTAATGACTTTCCACTAAAATTACATGAATTTTATGTATGGAAAATCTTATAAAGTCTATTTTCTTTCTACCCAAGTTATTAAAATTTGGATTTGAATATAGTTCATTTCATTAACATTAAATCAGTTAGCTTTAATGTATGAAAAAAAAGACTATTACATTTTACACAATAGTTTGCATAGCTTTAATTTGCATTCATGGAAAAACACAATAAATTAATTTTCTTTTCTTGGAAAGAATTTGACAAAATCATTAATCATGAAAAAACTGAATTCAGTTTTTTTTATTGTTTTCCACAAAGACAGATGTAGATAAGAGACTACTGATTTAACATTCTTTAAATAATATGAGATGTAATGACAATAATGTGATATTCATAGAACCAGAGAATTTTAGAAAGGGAAGGATCCTTAGAAATTCTCTTGCATAACAAAAAGGGAGAAAAAAGTTAGTCTCTAAATGCTCTACAGAGCCAGGAAGTGAAGAGGGAATATTTTCATCTTCTCCATTGTAAATCAGTATCAAATCAGAATTATTAAGGTGTCTTTTTAATTATTTTGGTTCCTCCTGAACCACGACACTTCTTGGCCGTTAGGTTTTGAGGGTATAGCTAGAGCCCAGAGACAAGGCTGTAGCACAGCATGAAAAACTTCTGCAGAATTTGGGTATTTACAATATAGCATAAAATTGTTCCTAACACTTGCACTGTGCACTGATTTATTTGATGAATCAATGCAATATTGTCTAATACATTTATAAGTTTATATCACTTTGAAAAGGTTTGGATAAAGAAACATTCAACAGAAATGTACTGCAAATATTTCTGTTATTTGCTATTTGTCTTATCATTTTTAAGCTTCAAACTTTTGTATTTATGCATGGCACAAATTACAGATCATCTATACAATTCCTATGCTTATATGCTGATTGGAAAAAAACTTCTGTATTGTTAGAATTTAGTAAGTTTCTCATATGGTATTATCTATTACTTTTTCATTTAAATTTTTGAGTTTTAAGAAAATACAAAGGAAGCCGGTCGTGGTGGCACATGACTTTAATCCCAGCACTCAGGAGGTTGAGGTAGGCGAAGCATTGTGAGTTCAAGACCAGCTTGGGCTACAAGAGTGCAAGGCTGGCCTGAGCTACATAGTACAACCCTGCCTCAAAAAATTAGGGCTGGGAGTTTGGCTCAGTGGCTTAAGTGCCCATCTGGCAGGCACAAGGTTGTGAGTTTGATCCCTGATGTCACAAAACAAAAACAAAAACAAAAACAAAGGAAGTTACTGAAAGCAATGGTAATCATAGTATTTTTGGCAAACATTCAAACTTTACTCATAATTTTTAATGAAATGTAATTTTAAAATTTGATCTTTAACATATATATATATATATATACACATATAATGTGTGTGCAGACAGCTATATTATGGGGATACATAAAGATGTTAATATAATAATTTAGATAATGGAACCATTTCACTACATTACTTCAGTATCATTGGATACACTTCAAACCTAAGTCACTATAAAATAATCTTTAAAAATGGAGAAGTTTTTTGAAAACCACACATTATGCTGAGTTCAGGGGAATGATCTGTATTCTCCCTTTATTACGCAGTGAAGAAACAAACACTAATATCCTTAATAAAAGGAAGAGAATGAACCTAGTGACCCTCACCGTGCACACTATTTTCCTTGTGTTAAAATTTGAAATCATTTTCACTCCATTGGATCTTTGTTTCTATGGAAATTATTTTTTCTCTTAATCAATATCTCCTTTCTCTGTACATTATTTTATAGAAAAAATTGTCTTATTAGTTTTTAAATTTTAAAATCGGTTCCTGTATTATCACATGTTAGTTTGAAAAAGTCACTATCGATGGACTACTTTTTCTAAAAATAATAGTGACTGATTTTTGAGTAAGCAAACCAATTTGGTTGCTTATTTATATATGTAAAAAATATTGTGTTATTCTATTTTAAGGTCTATTTGATTTTTATGGGCTATTTTATTTTATTTTTATTTTTATTTATTTATTTCTTTTTTTGTGACACCAGGGATTGAACTTACAACCTGGTGCCTGTCAGACAGGAGCTTAAGTCACTGAGTCAAACTCCTGGCCCTGGTGTTTTGAGGAAGGGTTTCACTGTGTAGTTCAGGCCGGCCTTGTGCTCGCGTTGTAGCCCAGGGTGGCCTCAAACTCACAATGCTCCTCCTACCTCAGCCTCCTGAGTGCTGGGATTAAAGGCGTGCGCCACCATGCCCAGCAGAACTTTATGGGCTATTTTAGAAAATTTTAACAATATTTAATTTTAACTAAATGATTATTTACAAGATTCTTAATTCTATCTTCTTATGAGAACATAAAACAGCAAATTTTTCTAAAAGATAAGAATTAAAATAAAAATATTCTCCCAAGCTCAGACAATATCAAACTATCTGTGTCTTTACTTGAAGCAAATATTAAAGGTAAAAACTTGGTGAGTGCCTGAGGCCGGTTTAGAGGTGGTTCAGCCTCAGGTCCAGTGCCCGGTTGACTTGGAGCCCTGGGTAATGAGCAGGTAGCAGTCTCAAGAGCAGGGTAAACCTTCAGGGAAAACCTTGCCCCTTCTCTAGGCAAATCAACAGTCTCAAGGCAGGGAAGTGCATGTGTGTTTAAGCAACATTTCTAATCCTAAATTTGAAACATAGGAACTTTTGGTTTACCTTGAACTATCCACAATATCCAATCAATGTTTTTATTTCAGGATATTTGAAGATGTGGAGTAATAAAAAAAGTTATTAAATTTGGGATAATTGTGTTAGAAAATGAGGAGACTCACCTATATTTTATACTGACACACTCTTTAGAAAGCCAATGACTAGCCGGGCGTGGTTGTGCACGCCTTTAATCCCAGCACTGGGGAGGCTGAGTAGGAGGAGCATTGTGAGTTCAAGACTAGTTTGAGCTATGAGAGTGCAAGGCTGGCCTGAGCTACATAGTGCGATCCTGCTTCAAAAAACTAGGGCTGGGAGTTTGGCTCAGTGGCTTAAGCACCTGTCTGGCAGGCACAAGGTTGTGAGTTCAATCCCTGGTGCTGCAAAAAAAAAAAAAAAAAAAAAAAAAAAAAAAAAAAAAAAAAAAAAAAAAAAAAAAAAAAAAAAAAAAAAAAAAAAAAAAAAAAAAAAAAAAAAAAAAAAAAAAAAAAAAAAAAAAAAAAAAAAAAAAA
>RJWM01007552.1:0-64582 GCA_004363535.1 Dasyprocta punctata | reverse complement strand
AAAACTATTTCTTCTGGGATTAATATTGGGTATACTTAGGTGGCATCTGTTATTTATTCTCAACACTTGAGAAATCACCTTAATAATAAAACTCTAACAAAGAACAGCTAGAAGGTAAATGCATCCAGAAAGCTGCATTCTTAAACCTCAGCTCAGTAAAAACTGGAAGCATGGAAGGAGGAGGTATAAAAGACTGTAAGAACCTTAAGTAAAACCTCATTATAACTTGTACCTTTTGTCTTGTTCTTTAAATATGCTAACTTCTATATCTTTGGAAATCTTTTATTTTAAAAACTACTTTATTTTTTGAAATACTAATACTTTTATACTTTAATAATACTTTGTATTATTACTTTCTTTGAGTAGCATCTTGCTATGTAGCTGTGAACTGGCTATATGACTCAGTTGGTATCAAACTCAAGATCTTCCTGCCTCGGTCTCCTAAGTGCTAGAATTAAAGGCATGTACTACCATGCCTCACTAAAAACTGCTCTAATGAGGCATAGTCAACACATAAAAAGTTATATAAATGTTTCATTTTTATTCCTTAATAGATTTTATTGCATATATACCTTTTTGAGCAAAATATACTGCATAGCTACAAACTATACCCGTCACCTTTAGACTATCTGTAATTATTTTTCCTTTTTGTTAGCTATTCTTCCTCCCTTTTTTAAGCCAACCCTCTCAGTTCCTAGTTTCCTTTACTTTAAAAAGTAGGGGGTGTGATGACTGGTATTTGACATTTTTGATTAACTAATAGCATTATCTAAACCATCTTCTATTCTTCAGAGACTTCCTTTTGTGAAACTAAAAATATCTACTAAAATCTCTCTAATGCCATCTTCTGTAAAAAACTTAGATTGTTATATCATTATTTGATACTGTGAATTGAAGGAAATTTCAGATAGTTTCAATAATGACTTCTGTTATTATGCTATTCCTAATTTCTCATTTTAGTCCACAGATAATTTACATTTAAATATCTCCTATATAAACACCAGTTGTAGAAATAAGTACTGAGATTTTGATATATTTAGCACCTTCATTTTTCTCTTAAAACTTTTTTTTTGCAATTTTAGTGCTAATAGCTCTACAATATTGGATTTATATGACTCCTTTTTATGTGTACTGAATAGAAGAGCTCTGTTTTATTAATTTTCCATTAAGTCTATGAAGGTGATTGTTTTAAAAAGCACAGTGAAAATGAACCCAGATGCAAAGTCGATTTAAGCTATAGCTTAAATACATTCCATGAATTTGGGGGCTACTCTTCTTCTAAGAACTTGCCTTGGGGGGTTCCTAGAAAATAGTCTCATGTCAGATCTGGATAGATTTTTCTTTCTTTCTTTTGTGGTACTGGGATTGAATCGAGGGATTTCACACTGAGCTGTATACCCAGCCTTTTAACATTTTTTTAAATTTTGAAATGTGGTCTCCTTAAATCATTAACTTGCCCAGTGGGCTCAAACTTTGATTCTGATCCATCTGCCTTCACCTCCCAGAGTGCTGAGGTTACAGGTGTATGTCATCATGCCTGGCTTGGCTTGATGGTTCATTGGCCTCTCTTTGCCTCTGTGGGTCTGTAAAACATGCAGATAGTTATTCTGATGAAGAGGAGGGCACAGCACATTTAGCACAGCTTTACATGTGTGGTAGGGTCAGAATGAGTTTCTGCCCATGAGTCAGCACAGAGGAGAGAGTAGAAGACAGCACACCAGTGGTGGCAAACCTGTGGCACGCATATCTTGGTGGGCTGTTTATATCACTGAACGCTCTAAAAGATTGGCCATCAGAGGCATACACCAAACTGTGTTAGTCAGCTTTCCTTCACTGTGACAAAATACCTGAAAAAATCTATCCCAATGCGGAAAGATTTAGGTTCATAGTTTCAGTCCCTGGTCAGCTGGTTCTGTTGTTTCTGAGCCTGTAGCAAGTCAGAAACTTAGGAGAAAGAGCGTAATGGAGAAAAGCTGCTCACCTCATGGCACCCAGGAAGCACAGAAGAGAGGCAGAGAGCAAGGAGCCAGAGACAAGCTATAGTCCCTGTCTTCGTGACTTTGCTCTCCTTGCTGGGACAAAATACCCGACATCCAGAATGAAGGAAGGGAAGGTGTACTTAGTTCACTGTTTGTGGAGATTTCAGTCCATAATCAGCTGGCTCCAAAGCAGGGTTGCAAGGCACTGGGGCAGCACTTCAATGCAGCAGCCAGCAAAAGCAGCCAGAGCAAAGAGGTGGGTGGGGCACAAGCCTCTTCTCCTCCCTTATATTGTAAGAAGCCTACCCCTTCTTAGGGTGGGTGTAACACTCACACCACCTCTTCTTGCACAGGCTGAGGATATTTACAAAGTCAGGATCCTGGCTCCCTGCCAAGTCTCTCAAATTGGCACAATGTATCAACCATAACAGTCCCCATGACTTACTCCCTTCAACTATGCCCCACTGCTTAAGTGTCCATCAACCCCCAATAATGCCATTAAACATGAACCCATCAATGGGTTAATCCCCTAATGAAGTTAGAGCCTTCATGATTCAATTACCTCCCAAAAGTCCTACATCTGAACCTTGCTATATTCAACACATGAGCCTGTAGGGACATTCCAGACCCAAACTCAATTCAGTGAGGCTCTGTCTCTTTACTTCTTTTTTTTTTTTTTTTTTTTTTTTTTTTTTTTTTTTTTTGTCTCTTTACTTCTTAGCCTAAAAGATATTTTATATCTCATTGGGATTCCCTAGGGTTATTTTTAAGCATGACTGTTGTTAATTTTCAGAATCAAGATGGGAGGAATAAATAAATTGATTTGTCCGACAGGGCAGAAACATACTGATTTTCCTATTACATAATGGATCAAAATATGAACTATTGTTTAGCATGTGTCATCATTACCACAAAGGACTGGGGACTATACTGAACACTTTGATGCATTATCTCTGAGTCTTTCAAAAATCTGTAAAGTATTTGCTACTGCTTTATCTTACAGATGAGTACAGAACTAAATCTGTGTCTGTCAAGCACTCTACCACACTGCTTCTCAACTATCTGCAAGGATCTAGACAACATTTTTCCACACTATGAAGCACAATAACCTCCATAAACATATTCTATGGTGCCTTCTTACTGTCTGAAATGAAGTCACAGAATATAAGCTCTATCTCCATAAACAATTTTCATTAAAGCAAAGTGTCCTACTATATATAGAGGAGAAATAAATGGAAAGCAGCTTAAAGAAATAAATATGTATTTCACTAGGCAATGCTTACATATCACTCTATTTGAAATATATATTTTCCCTATTTACAGAATTACTAAGAATCCTTCAGGTATAAATGCAAATAATACAAATTTCTTTTCTGGTAATTCAAATAAATAACATCATTGACACTGATGGGGCTTTGAATAACTTCAGAAAAATTCTAAAGAAACAGAAAGTATAAACTTCTAAAATGATTTATACAATAGTTCTATTTCTGGAAAATGCATTATATATTAAAACAATAAAACATTGAGATTAGTGTAAAATAAAGTTCTAAATTGAGACAACATTGAATAGCTTTCAGTTTTCCCTTTAAACTGTTATGGGAGATAGAATGGCTCTTTATTGTGTGGTACTGTTACATGCAGCACAGGCCATGTAGGATCCCTTCTTCCTGCCTACTAAGTGCCTTGATACTGCCCTTACCCACTATGAAAACCTAGAATGTCCTGCCAATTTCTAAACAAACAAACAAAAATAATGTTTTCCTTAGAAAGTGTTTCTAAAATGTGAAAGATAGTAGTGATGACCAAGGCTTAACTTCTCTTTTGCAGGTCTGTAAAAAATGAGGAATTCTCAAGCCCACCCTACATAACTTGGTGAGACCCTTCCCCAAAATAAAAACTTCCAGGGATGTAGTTCAGTGCAAAGGTCTTAGATTCAGTTCTCAATAGTGCATGTGTGCACACACAATTCCGGCCTAATTCTTCATATGCTTTTTACTTTAGGACAGCACATTATTCTGTTAGGTACCTGCTGCTACATACCAAACCACCCTAACCTAATTGGCCCAAAATATCAAGCATTTATTAATCTCAGAGTTTCTATGGGAAAAGAATTCAGGAAGAGTTTAACTGAGTGGTTCTGGCTCAAGGCCAATCAGGAGTTTGAATCTAAGATAGTGACAATGGTTACTGTCACTAGAGGGCTTTACTGGAACTTAAGGATCTACTTTGTTTTATTTTTATTTTTATTTTAAAGAGGATAAAACAGAATAAAAGCAATCAAAACAAACCAGTGTAAGTGATATAGGACTTCAAAACATTATGAAATCAACAATAGTTACCAAAATGCCTTTTGATGTCTTCAAAATTGCTGCAGATAACTTCAGACATAGTAAAAATCAAACAGAACAGAATAGAATAGAAATAATAAAAACAAAACAATGAATGTAATAAAGGACTTCAAAACAAGCCAACAGTAAACCCAAAATTGCTACCATAATGTATCTTACTATCTTTGAAATAGCTGCTCCTGCCATCAGATTTGACATAATCAAACAAAACAAAGAGAATAAAATCCAACCCAACAAAACAATGGAAACGATACAGGCCTTCCAAAACAAGACCACAGGGAATCAACAATGGCTGCAATCCTCAGAAGGAGATCCCCCTTAGATGTCACACTGTATATCATTATCCTCTGAACCTGTGATCAGACCACTGGCCCTAGACCTACATCGTTAGTGAAACAACAAAGCACCACAGGCATCCAATTGTATTTTACCTCCATAACTATCATCACAGCCTGTGTTTCTCCAGATAAGCCGGTCACTTATGGTGCGGGTAGGTGGGAGTAGGGTTGGGGAATTGGTACTTCTTGTTTGTCAGCCTGCACACTGGAAGGGACTGGGGTCTGTCTGTTCCAGTCTTGTGGCAGCCTGCTCAAGGCGCTGGTTCCCAGACTGGGCTTGCTTGCTGGTGTGGCCTTGTTCTCTCTAACCCTGGTCTGCAGGATCCACCTTGAAGTGGACTCTGTGACTATGGGCAGGAGGCCTCCCTCCACTTGTTACTACCTGGACCTCATCCCAGGTGAGTGTCCTTGTGACACGGTATTTGAATTTTTCCAGAGAAAGTGATCCCAGGAAGAAAAAGAGGAGGAGGTATGCAGACTTTTATAATGTAGCATCCAAAGTTATATACTGTAAGTTCTAGTTTCTTCTACTGGTTAGACGCAAGTCACTAAATAGACCCACTAAGTAGAAACAGACCCTTATTTTGAAAGAGTATAAAAGAATTTGTGGGTATACAGGGGTCCCTTGTTCATGAACTTAATTAATTTCACAGTTCTGGTTATGAATTAAATTGGTCGCAAACCAAATCAAATTTCCCCACAAAGTTCAATGTAAATAAGGTTAATCTTTTCTGAACCATATATATTTCTAACCACAAAAGTATGAAACAAAGTGCAATACAGTATAGTATGAAGACAGAGAATACTAACTTTGCTTGAGGCAACTTTTGGCACAAACAATAGGTGGGTGGATATCAGGTTACTATTTGGAGGAAGACTCCCTCTACATAAGGACACTGGGGAGATCTCCTTCAGAGGTTTTCTCTTTTCTTTGTCTCTTAGCTGCAGGGTCAATTTTGACCAACCCACTAGAAATGAGAGACCATGTTATTGTTCATCAGATTCAACACTCTGTTCATTACAGTGATGTTGGAGTGGAGCTTCTCAAAGAAATCCTGGTACTCATTCCATTTTTCCATAATGGATTTTATAACATCGCTGCTAACCTCCTCCCTGTCTTCCTCTTCCTTAGTGAATGCTCCTCAACAAGCACCTTCTGCTGCTCATTCTGGAGTTCAGGAAGTTCTTCCATAGTCAGCTCCTCCTTATGGTCCTCAGTAAGCTTCTCTATGTCTGTACGATCGATGGCCAGACCCATACTCTTGCCCATGGACACAATCTTCTCCACTACCCTTCAAAGTCATATTTAGTGACACATTCTGGCCACAGTTTCCTCCAGGCTGAGTTTAAGGTCCAATGCATAAGGTTTTCCCAGGTTTTGTCAATGAGATCGATACAGTGGAGGACATTGGAATATTTCTTTCAGAATTCCTTCAGAGTCAAGAACATCTCTTCCATGACATCCAAATGCCTGGTGAAGAGCACCTTTGTGTACAGTTTCTTGAAGTAACAAATCACTTCCTGGTCCATGGGCTGCAAAGAAGTGTCGTATTGGGAAGGGGGAATTGACCTTTAAAAAGTCATACTCAGCATCTATATCCTCCACTGAGGTTGGAGGATGTGCCCAAACATTGCCCATCAGAAGGAGGCACCTTTCAGACAGTTGGTTGTAAGAAAGTATATTTTAATAGTGGTTGTGAGCACCTTGTGCATCCATTCCATGAACAATTGCCTTGTGACCCTTCCAAATGACAGGGCATGTGGTCTTGTTCACATGCTGTTCCTAGAATGCATGAGGGATCTGGGAATGGCACAACAGTAGTGGCTCAATCTTCAGATTGCTGCTTGTTTTCACACACAGCAAATGGGTCACTTTGTTCTTCTTGGGTTTGTACCTCAGCAGTGCCTTTTCCTCCTAGGTGACATAGTTTCCGTTCTGTATGTATTTCCAGAAGATCCCCATTTGATCACAGCTGAACACTTATTAAGCAACATATCCATCTGTCTTCATGAATTCCATGGATTCTTTCTTGTAGATTTCTACAGAGGCCTTGTCAGAACTGGAAACCTCACTATGTCTTATCACATGGTAGACGACACGTCTCTTGTGGAATTTATCAAACCATTTGCAACTGGTTTTCAGTTCACTTATTGAACTTGTAGAGAGGTTTTTGTTTTGTTTTCTTTTGTTTTGTTTTGCAGTAAATCACTGCAATTTTCTGGCTTTTTCACAGATCGTAGCTTCACTAATGCTATCGCCTGCCAGCTGTTTCTCATTCAGCCACAAGAACAAAAGTTTTTATACTTCTTTCAGCACTTGTAGCCTCTGCTCGGTTAACATTGTTATTCCTTTTGCCACATCAGTTCCTTTGATGACATCCTTATTCTTTAAAATAGTTGAGATTGTGAACTCTGTCATCTTGCACTCCAAGGCCATATAAGTTACACAAATACCATGCTTATGCTTTTCTATGATTTCCTTTTTCAATTCAATGGTTATTTTCTTCAAAGCCTTCTTCTTACCATTCTTGTTCTGCACTTCTTGTTATCTTCATTACTGCTCTTCACAATCTTGTCACTTTCATTACCACTCTGCACTTTCTTTTTACCAGCATGCTTGCTCTACCCTTTCTTTGGAGCTATGCTGGATAGAACATTACTGTAAAGTACTGTATGTGCCTAAAAGCACACAAAAAAGCTTCACAGCAAGTGTGTACAGGTCCACCTATGTGATGTCAACTAGAGGAAGCCATGACCATGTATCAGAGCTGGGAAGATGGCCATGGTCATGTTTGTCACCAGATATGGAAAAAGTTTGTTGAACACTTGCATTCATGAACTGCACTGTTCATGAACAAAAATGTTCATCAACTGAGATATTACTGTATTTTAATACCATGTAAAAATGTTGTAAAAATCAAAGAGAGGCTATCTCTGTTGGGAATAAGAAAGACCTAGAGAATTATTAAGATTACTGTGAAAGTACAATCAAGAGTGGATTGATGGGTGCAAGTGTGAGAAGAATGTCTGTCAATAAGTAAAATAGGAAGGTTGGCTTGGCACAAGATGAGAAGCAGGTAGTGGAAGAGAGAAGACTCAGCGGAACATGTAAATTTCATTTCTTAGATTTCACGGACAGAATGTTGGTCTCTGGTCAAAACTGTATGTTGCAATCTTACCCTCCACTATGATATCACAAGTGGGTGAGGGTTTTAAGCCAGACAGCAGGTCCTCACCAGGTAGCAAATCTGCCAGTGCCTTGACCTGGACTCCTCAGCCCCTAAAACTGTGAGGAATAAATGTCTGCTTTTGAAGATGTTCAGGAACTGGTTTTTTTTTTTTTTTTTTTTTTTTTCTTCGGCACCGGGGATTGAACTCACAACCTCGCGCCTGCCAGGGCAGGCGCTTAAGGCACTGAGCCAAACTCCCAGCCCTGGTTTTTTGAGGCAGGGTCGCACTATGTAGCTCAGGCCGGCCTTGCGCTTGCGTTGTAGCCCAAGCCGGCCTCGAACTCACGACGCTCCGCCTACCTCAGCCTCCCGAGTGCTGGGATTAAAGGCGTGAGCCACCACGCCCAGCTTTCAGGAACATTTTTGTACACATATTTTATGTACATGAATAGATACAAGTTCATATAGTAATTATATGCATACACATTCAGTATGGCACCTGTAGCACAGAACTCCAATACTTTTACCATCCTTTTATCTGAAGAAAAAGAGATAACGTTCATGGTATCCTTAAATGTTTACACTTTTCATGATAGCGCTGGAAATAATTAGACAGGTGGCAAGTTTCCAATCTGCCTTCTGCACTGATCACTGAAGAACTCTGAGCTGAGATCATAATGAGCAGAGCTGTATTACAAACCCTTCTCCATTCTGCTGCACTTCTCCAGGCTGAGTGTACCCATCGCTGCTTACAAAGGAAGTTCTCTTTTGCATTCCAGCCGGCTTTCCAATTTAGCCAACTCTCAGGTTCTCTTGTTAACTTATTTACTTGTGCTCCCAAGTAGAAATGGAGTGACTAATTTGCATAATCACAATCTGTTGACCCCTTATCTCCTGAAGATCTGGATGTGCAAACTCAGGACAGTGTGTCACAGTAAAATACTTTTTCATCCAGTGGGATCATTTTTATTTTGTTTTATTTTATGTATTTTTTTGAGACAGAGTCTCACTGTATAGTTTATCTTGACTTTGAACTCACTATGTAGTCGAGGCTGGCCTCAAACTCACAGCGATCCTCCTGCCTCAGCCTCCCTACAGCTGGGATTACAGGCATGCACCACCATGCCTGGTCTCTGTAGGGTCATCTTTTATGAAGTTTCACTGCTGAGAAAGAGCTAGTCATTTTAGCCATTTGTGTTCAAATTCTTTGATTTGCTGTCTGGGACTATTTTATACACTCATACCGTGAGAGAATTTAAAGATGCCCACTGGAGGTTAGAGTTATAAAATTTCAAAGATGTGTTTCCTTTGCCTGGGTGCCGTATTTTGGCACCCTGAATGTTTCCTAAAGGCACATTGTTGAGGGCTTGGTCCCCAGCCTGTGGTGATGCTGGGAAGTGGTAGAACCAGGAGGAGGTAAGGCCTAACGGAAGGAGGTTAGATCCCTGTGGGAAATGTCCTGGACAGGTAATACTGGGATTTTGGCTTTTTTATGCCTATCTTTCCTTCCCTGGTACCTTTGAAGTAAGCAGCTTTATTTACCACACTATCCCACCATGATGTGTTGCCTTGCTATAGGCCCAAAAGTAGTGAGCCAACCCACCACCGACTGCACCCATAAGCCAAAATAAACCTTTGGTTTTTAAGTTGATTATTTCAAGTATTTCGCTACAGTTACAGAAATCTGACTGACATACTAGCCAGAATCTGTTCATCCTTCCAGACCCATTCCAAGACCTGCTTTCTCTGGTACTTTTCCTTTTACTGCTGACTTCACTAAAATCTCTCTCCTTTTGTCCTTAACACCTGAAGACTATACAACCCTGGAGGTTTTCTTCTTTAACTGATGATGTTTTATTGTTAAAACCATGGATTCAAATTTTCCTTCAGTTTTATTTTGCTTCTTGTTTTATCAGCAAAGACCATCTGGCTATGTGTTTTATTCCTGCTTGGCCTCCTCAAATTGCAATCCCACTATGCCTCTACTATACAAATGCTCATTCATTAATTTAAAAAATCCAATATTTCTTTAAAGTTACTGAAATAATTGCCTTGAAAGTATTTAAGCTTTTCCAGGAAATTTCTTAGGACCACAAGGAACATAGCGATAAATATATTCATCTATTTAGGTACTTAGAAGGTAGAGAAGACATTAGAAAATATATTGCTGTAAATCCAGATATTTTTCACTCAAATTCAGAGTACTTTATAGTAAGACAAGAAACTTTCTGAAAATGAGTTTAAGTGTGATATTAATCATTTCTGAGACCCTATTATTTACTATTTTAACAAGTATTAGAAATGAGATTTTATATACTATATTAGGAAAGGTCAATCAACCAAAAATACATGTTAATAATTATAATAGCAATAATTTTCATTGTTTCCACTTATTTTGTTACTTGTATATATGGAGAGAATCAGGTAAGTAAGCATTTAGTTGATCTAAATGCAAGACCAGAAGAAAATTTTCCTTCAAGCATTAATATGAACAAAATATGGTTATAACTGTCTGGTGGTCTATTTCATAGGGTCTTTGCTTCTTTAAGAAATGACATTTGAGAAAAATAAGAGTTTTTTCTTAAAATATTAATCACATATGGACTTTTTAATCCACGGAAAGTCTGTAATACATTTAAATAACCTCCCTCATTGAAAGCAGAACAAAAATGCAAAACAAAAATCAGAATACAAAAAGAAACAAAAGCAAAACAAAAACCTTAATGCATCTTGAGCAGATTATTTTTGTGTACTTCTTCAAATCTAGTCTACAACCACTCTAACAGGTTCATATCCTGATGCTACTTTAGAGAAAGAAACAGAATTTCAGAGATTGTTCAGATCTTTAAAACTACCAAACTTGAAGCTAGAATTTGAAACTATCTCAGAGCTGTGACAGGATTCCCTTTGCCATGACACAAGTTTACAGCATCTGCAGTGCTGCCACATATGGTGGACTGTGCAACCCACACTGGCTGTATATGGTAGGTCTCTTCATTTGTCTTACAAAAGTGAATACTTGGAGCTGAACTCTTGTGCCACACCTAGAGACAATTACTGGTGGAAGCCAGTCTTGAGCCTAGTCCTAGTAAGCAATAAAAATAGCCCAGACCACAGGAGAAGGAGAGCTTTTAGAAGGATGAAGTTAGGATATCTCAAGATGAGGGAGAAATAACTTTCTCTGGGTTAGAAAAAGAGCTCCCAGGAAAAAAAAGAATCAAATCTTCCAGACCTACAACTTGTAAAGGCATCTATAAAGTCTGTTGGACATCTAAGGTGTCTGGTTTTGACATCATGAGACTGTTTCCCTGAAAAAGTTTTCAAATAAGACTTTTACAAATTCTAATGTACATGAGATTACGGAACTGCAATCAGTACAAAAACAGCGCTTGCTTTAAAGAAATTTCCCATGTAGCCAAGTATTATTCATCCAGTACATGCATGTTCAATCTCTGTGCAAGATCATTCACAACCATTTTCCTTCTTTGCTCTCTGTTGGTGTATGAACATAGATCCAGACTATTTCACGTGAAAGATCTGTGAGTGCTGAGTCTATGTTGACTCGACTTGTTCTGTGGAACAGCAGTCAGAGCCCAATAGGCATTGTAGGAATTTATAATGTTATTTAGGGTTGGTTATTATGATTAGGCTATCACTTAAATCTGAAGCAATTCAGCAGTAAAGTTGAGATTAAATGTGGGGTCATTGCCTCCCAGCAGTCACAATCAAACTACTCATGCATGGGAATGTCACTGAGGTTTTAGGGAGGGAGGTTGCCCTTTAAAATGGTCCATTCAAACTGGAAAGCCTTCTGGACAAAACACGAGAAGGAGCCGACTCACTAATGTGCCTGCAAACGCTTTAACACTGTACTTAAACGATGCTCTGCTTTGAACAGATAATTGGCCCAATTCTTCTCTTTCTCTGTATCTGTAGCTCCCATTGAAATCAATGAGAATTGCATATTCAAAAGGGACAAGAGAACAAAGTTGCAGGTTGAATTAATGGGATAAAGGACTGTAGATCTCTTAAAGCTTATGCAATTAAATTGTGGCCTCACACAATTCTCTAGGGTCACCAGCAATTTACTGGCCTAGGAAAGCCAGCTGACTTCACTTTCAGAGGTGTCACAATTTATAGAATGCATTTTCTTAGACATCAACACGTGAGCTCAGAATTTACTTCCTCACCCAAATCTCTTTAGAATTTGATACTTTGGAGTCTGGTATTTCATTCAAATGCCTCCACAATCAACTTGGATCATTAATCACTTAAGAGACTTGTCTATTAAAAGTCAAGCCCAAGTAAGCACATATGAATATCTAATTTTTCTGTAAAATATATATATATATATATATATATATATATATATATATATATAACATGGTCTGCTAAAAGTTCCAGCTGGGAAGAATTTTGTCATGTTTATAATTATATTCTCATTACCTGGTTTTAATTGTCAACTATTCTTTTAATCATCAAAATATTTACAAGCTTATTTTGACTAGATAATTGATATACTTGACAGAGCCACAAGAACAGTATTTCATTTGCTTTTAAACATAATTTTTCTCCACTGAAAGGAAAGAAACAGAACACCTTCTATATGCCAGTTTCTCTTCAAATAATTTTTTAATGAATTCTCCTAATAGTTGGGTGGTGGTGTGTTTTTTTTTACAAATAAAGAAATGGAGCCTTAGTGAAATTAAATAATGTTGGCAAGGACACAGAACTGGGAAGTAGCAGAACCGAGGTTTGAGTTCTGACTCCATTTCCCTTTTTCTTACTGCTTGACATTTGAAAAATAGGGAAAGTGAATATGTTCATAAAATGGAAAAGTCTAAACCAGTCAACAGAAATTAAAAATGATGATTACAACGTGGCCATCGGCATAGGGGAAAACATAGCAGGTGTTAGATGAACTGAAAGGGAATAAAGTGACACGGGGGAAAGGACTTGGGACTGATTCTCTGGCAGGAGACCACAGGGCACCTCCAAGGCCCTACACATCACCAGCTCGCGGCTGACAGCAGGAGCTCTCAAGCTGGGTTTGTAAGTGGCATAAACATATTTCTGTCACTGTGATAACTGATGGCCTATTCCAGAGCCCTCCTCCACACCAAATCCCTGCTTTTGGGTCAACATGACCTCAGAATTCCAACATTTCCACACGTTTCATGGATCATACCAAACGTCTTTCTCTCCATCCATATCATTCCCTATTGTGTTGCTGGCCCTGAGAACAAAAATCTCAGTCCTTACAAAGCCCCACTCTTCACAAGAAGTATTTCAGTGCTGTAATAGCTTCATCTCTGCTTTCTCCCCTGGCTAATGTTACTCTGGGCCCTGTGGGCTGCTTCTATCCACCCTCACTAGACTGTGCTGAGTGCTAGGAGTGGTGGGGAGGTCACAGGGATGGTCCTGTAACTGGTAGCTATCTGTGAGCCAGAGGCAGGGTTAATAATAAAGCTTGCCATATACTGTTTATTTGGGGGTACCTGGCCCCTGCATGATAGAGGTTACTCTCCCCATCTGATAGTAGAGGGAAGGTGTTTTAAGGTGTTTTATAGCAGTTAATCACCTTGGCTCAAGGTTTTTTTTTTTTTTTTTTTTTTTTTTTGTACCAAGGATCAAACTCACAACCTCGCACCTACCACGCAGGTGCTCAGGCCACTGAGCTAAATCCCCAGCCCTATTTTTTGAGACAGGGTCTCACTTATGCAGTTCAGGCTGGCCTTGAACTCACTTTGTAGCCCAGGCTGGTCTTGAACTTGCAAGGATCCTCTTGCCTCAGTCTCCTGAGTGCTGGGATTAAAGGTGTGTGCCACCATGCCCGGCTTTGGCTCAAGGTTTTAAATGGTGTATGATAGAATTGGGGTTTGAACTAGCAATTCTGACCCCAGTGCTGGTGCTCTTAACCACAGTGCTACCTGGTGGGGCTCTGGGTGATTCTAGAACTATTTTGGAAAGCTGGTGGAAATGAAATAATCAAAGGACTCAGGACTGTGTCGGTAGAGGGGATCTGTCTAATTAGATAATTGGAATTATGTTTAAGATAATTACAACAGCTGGGGATATAAGTATTCTGTATGAGGAAAGGAATAAAAATTGAGAACCTGTCAAAATATTATCTTATACATATACTGCAGTTTAGCTTCAAAAGTACTTTCACAGTTTGTTATCCATCTCTCTAAAACTTTCCGTTTGCCGGTGCCTGCTTTCTCTGCCAACAGAAGAGGCTGTCTCAGCTTCTGCATATTATCTCACAATTTTTCTTACCCCAGTGTAGGGGACATTGGGCTAAATCAAGAGCTCTGGGAACTCTAGTAATTCTGCCACACCCCACACTTACTAAGTGGCAGCAGCTTTGTGTCCTCTCCCTGCCTGTGTGCCCGTTGGGTATAAGAAGGTCCCTGTCATTTCATTATTGGTACCATTTGAAAAATGATTATATTCTCCCAAGACATGGGGTCAATGAATTATGGCTTGACATATTTTCATGCCTTTAAATATTCTTTGCATTGTTATAATATCCCATATGAGTATGGGATCCTCCAAGTAAAATTTTCTTACTGCTGTTTATTTAAGTTTCCAATTTTACTTTTTTTCCCCCTTTGGTACCAGGACTTGAACTCATGACCTCACATTTGCCAGGCAGATGCTGTGCTGCTGAGCTACAAACCCAGCCCCAATTTTCTACTATTATAATAGTATATTGGGTTAACCCTCTCTATGTTGGAATATCTGACCAATTTTATGATTGTTTTATTAAAGTAGATTTCTAAAAACAAATTAGTGTGCCCAAAACTAGGGACTATTTTGAAAGAATAGGTATAGAGTCTCAATTTATTTTATAGAAACACCTTTTATACCACATCTCTACCAGAGTATTTAAGACATGTTTGTTTCATCACGTATCTCCTCTACATATAATATATAATCAATTCTTTGCTAATTTGGTGGTGAAAATTATTGTTTTAAAGTGTCTTATTGCCTACTAGACTACAGATATTTTATATTTTTTATTAGTTGCTTCTTTGTGTATTTTGTTCCTTCTGGTATTTATTTGTTAATATTTTCCTTAGTGATTTGTGTGTGTTTTTCCTATAATAAACTAATCAACATTTTATTTATCTGTAATATGTCCCTGGATTTCCTATATACTCTAACTGCTCTCTTTAGCTTTCTTCAACGCCAAGTGATGACTTCTAGAACCAGGCTACACCATCTCCTGTAGTTCTCAGCCAAATGCTTCCTGTTACCCTAACGGGTATAAAGCTGTTTAAGTCAGAAGCATGAGATTAAATCATTTAACAGTCCTATGTTAGCACATGGTTAGTGGTGAGAAAAATAGTACATAAAGGAAGCACACCATACGGAGCTCTGTTAAGGAATGCCGATCCAGAAAATGAATCATAAATGATGACTTTCCAGATTTCAAACTTTCCAATTGAACATGCAGTTACTGAAATAACAGGCAACTCAAACAAGGAGTAAAAAGAAAGAAAAATGAAAAAAAGATGTTTCTTGGGAAAAACAAGGCAGCACCTCGCTGAGGGAAAGACTAACAGTGACAGTTACTCGTATCTCCATCATGCTGTTATTAGGACCCAGCACATGCAAGCTGTCTGTGGAGGGCTGGTAGATGAGCAGATGGATGACCATATTCTCTTCTCCAGTCCCACACTCACTGGTTCTATACGTTGAGACAAGTTAATTGCCTCACTTGAAATTGGGCCTTAGTTGCACCATCTGTAAAATGTGTATTACGCTAGCATTGCAAAGCAAAAAGCTAGGCCCATTTGTATAGAGAAGTTGAGACACAAAAAGGCACAAGAATTTGCTGAGGATATCACAGTTACTTGCTCTGACAAACTGAACATTCATGATTCAGTGAGACGATAAATATAAAAACAACTATGAACTATAAAGTAAAAAGGAGAGGTAAGTGATGCATTTTCATAGAAGTTTTGTTGTAGTTCTTTCATGGCTTAAAGGAAAATTTTACTGGTAAGAATTTGTGATTTTTCTAAGATAGTCACTCTGGGTTTTTTTCATTTCCCTTACCTCCACTCTTTGTCCCATGATTTACATTCAAATGCCTCTAAAAGGCAAGGACTGTAGTCATTTAACTTGACTGCTATGGTGACCAGCATAGCCCACTGAACAAAATATTTTGATGAAAAGTCTGCAGGAAAATTCTATCCTAAACATACATCCTGTTGTAGAGTACATTAAAGGTTAGCATGCAATATTAATTAATGACCTTTCCTTGCTGTGTGTACTGGGGTGTGGTGCTCATCAGGAATAGCTTCACAAATGCGATGCTGAGTACTGACAGTGTGCAGGAACTGCCTTGGTGTGTAAGTGGAGAGGAAGGGAAGAGGATTCCATTACTGGAACAGTGTGCACAGAGGCATGGAAGTGTGAAGGGGCATGGCCTGGGTCCTAGAAGGCTTCTTTGAGAGGGAGAGATAGGTGCTGGTGAAAATCACCTATCAAAAATTCGTCCTCCCCAGAACAATCAAATCAAGCACAGCTCTTAAAAAAAGAAAAGAGAACCATGTAAAGGTATAAGGACAAAGAATGAAGCTGAGGCTGTATTAAGTGCAACCTTTTTCCTCTTTCCCCATAACCTTGATCCCTCAGCAAAACATCGTTGTAGCTTAGGTATTCTTCCTCCATACAGAAGTGACTTGGGGTGGATGTAACAGCAATGTCCTTCTTTGGGTTGTCTCTGATCGCTTTTCCCCCAGGTGTTGCTGCTAAGGCAAGACTGACTTAGTAGAGGTAACCTTCCAGAACGCCCAGCTTGACCAGAGATAGGACAACTCACGTTCTTCACATTCCACATTAGCTTGCAACAGCACCTCAAATAGGAGATGATTTTCCATTTATTCTCTTACTCCCACTGCCCACTAAGTGACATAGGGACTCAGTTATCCCTGGCTCTCTCATCTCCTTTATTTAGGAAAGATGAGGTTCATTAATGCTTAAAATATCTTTCAGGCTTGCCATCTCTGACCACCACACAATTATCTCTGATTAGTTGTACATTTTAAATTGAAAAGTACATTTTATCTGAATTTAAACACGTTCAGTACATTTCTTCCCCTTTCCTAAGACACGATAATTCTCCTTGGGAATTCTACAAAATCCCTCTAATACTGTTTGACAGTTGCTCCTCCCAATCGCCCCTCCCTTCCATTTATCAAAGTGGAAAAAAGGCAGAGAGTACTTAGTCATCTCCTTCTTCAGTACATTCAAAGGCTAGAAAGCAGAAGCATTTTGTTAAGAGGGCTGCATGAGATGGAGGAGGAAGCTGGGAAGGTAGCGCAGGACTCCATTTTGAGGAGCTTGCATTTGGACTGAGACAATTGGTGTTTGTCATAGGTTTGCCTTAGGTAGCCTTGATTACTGTTCTACAAATCAAATATGTTTGAGTAAGAAAACAAATACTGATCCCTGAGTACAATATAAAATGGGAGAGGTATCCCTATTTGCCTTTTATTTATAAACAATGAATGTATAGCATACACATCAACACCCTCTCCCCAAATGTGAAATTGGGAGGAGGCCAGTGTTATACTTTGGATCAAGAATGTCCCCATAGGTGCTCCTGTGCTCATAGGTAGAAACTTTGGAAGAGGATTGGGTGACTATGGCTGACTTGCTAATAGGAGGTGGGGCTGGGTGGGGAAGGCATATCATGGGAAGCATGACCTGAAGGGTATATCTCCCTCCCAGATTCTTCCTTTTTTTTCTCTGTTTCCTGGTTGATGTGACATGAGTAGCTTCCTCTGCCCCAGCTCTTCCTTCGTGCCAGCTGCCTGAAGCTTGCCAGCCATGAACTATAACTCTGAGTTGAAATACACCTGTTGTGAGTTGGGGTGATGGGTATTATGTCTCAGGGATGAGAAAAATGTCTAAGGCACTAGGTAAAGGGAGTTATGGAAGGATAAAAATGATCGAAGTACGTTATGTTCATGTACAAGTCTTCCACAATGAAACCCATTCATCTGCATACTAATGTATATAAAAAAAAAAGATGTACACCTCCCCCCCTCCAAAATACATAAACAAATAAACCAAGAAAAAAAAGAGATACAGGAATTTGTTCAGAATATCCCAACTACTGAGTGGCATTTCTGAGAGGCAGTTTTGTTCCACGGCTGCCTCTGACACAAATAACTGATAGAAATAAGGCAAATGAGGAGTGGGACCAAGCTCAGAGAGAGACAGAGGACATGTTCACTTTCACACAAGCTTCAAAGCTTCCTCGCATGTGGCCATTTTTTGAAAATAATCTGGATAAAAAGTAGTGAAATTCTAGAATTAAATTGGGAAAGAAAAATACCAATGTGTATGGTACAGGTATGTGCACACACACACACCTATATACACTATTATCATTACCCCAACAGTCTATTTCACACAGTATTATAGGAAAACAGTGAATCACACAACTTCCTATCATTAGGTTTAAGAGAAAAGTAGTTGGTAGAAGAGAGGCAGCCACCACTTTGGAGGCAGAACATGGTGCATTAGAGAAGTTGTAGAAGAATAGCAAGATGAGTGGATGCGCCTCTGAGAATCACTAGCAGAGTGCACTTGGCTGTTGCTTGGGTGCCTTGAGGAATTGATTCACTTAGAGTTTGCCAAGTGTGTCTGTGGTACGCAGAATAATGGTCCCTAAAGGATGCCCCCATACTAATCCCTAAAATTTATCTTACATGGCAAAAGGAACTTTAGAGATGTGATTAAATTAAAAACTTTGAGCTGGTGAGATAATCCTGGTTTATGTGGTTGGGCTCCATATAGTCACAAGAGTCCTTAAAAGTGGAAGAGAGAGGTGGGGGTGGGGTGGGGTGGGTGGGCCGGAGCAATCCAGTGTGAGGAAGAATCCATCAGAAATTGTTAGCCATGAAGACACAGGAAAGGGGGCTGTGGACCACAGAACGCAGGTGGCCCATAGAGGCAGGAAAAGGCTGGGGAAGACAACTCCACATCCTCCACAAGGAATGAAAGTTTTCAGACTGACTTTCGACTTCTGACCCCCAAAATTATAAGACAATTAAATCCTTTGTGTTCTTTGAGGCTGCTGGGTTGTAGTAATTCCCCACAGCAGCTCAGGAAACTAATACAACTCTACTCAGAACTGTGCTAGACACTGAAGGGTTGTGCATGTTCAAGATAAAGCATGAGCTAAGGGCTCCGGCCATGGTAGGTGCTCACAGAAACCTTGTTTTCTGTGCCCTGCTGCTTCTTATAAGAAATATTTCACAGAATTATCAAATTGGAAAATGGAGATGGAAGATCTTTGTAGCACAAAAATATTTACTCTGTCTTATAGAACACGTGATTGGTTATGAATATTCAGTAATGATATTGCTTACCTGGGAATTCAAATGAAATAGGCAAATTAAACCTACAAATTGTTTGCAAACATCTTAAGATATTTGTGAACACTAAATTTAATAATAAATTTGCAATTCATTATATTGCCACTTCTTAATTTTTATTTATAACAATTTTATAAATTTATTTATTTATTACTTTAAGCTTTCTTATTTTAGGTTACAATTTTTTTTCAAATCTCAAACATTTTCACATGATTCCTGATGGATAAAATGGTCTTGATGGATGAAATATCAAAATCACACCTACAACTAACAGTTCAACTATAGGAATGCTTCTCTAATGATGCACACATGTTAAGAGGAACAGTTAAGGTTACTGTAGAAACCATAACACAAACATTCTAGCACTGAATTATTACTGATTCATTCAGCTTGCAATTTCAAATTCCTGATAACCACTTTCATTAACAGGCAGCAACACTGTGCGATGATCCCTGGATTCACTGTCCAAGCAAGGGACTCTGAGCTAGGTCAACCACTTATGGAAGCTATATGACTTTGGCTGGGTCAGTTCCACTCTCAAAACTTCAAATTCCTTCCCCATAAAATGAGAGTAGTAATAATACTCAGAGGATTATGAGGATTATGAGTGTTAATATCTGCAACCAACACAACAAATACTGAGACATAAGTTGTATTCTATACCTGTTTCTTGAATCTTAAAAATGTGTTTGCCCAGAATTTACAGACTGACCCTCACTGTGAAGTCTTACGAATAATCCATTTTCTCAAGCCACTGAAATCTAGTGGGAGGTATGTGCTGGAACCAAGGTATAAACAAAGCAATTTGAAAACTTAGAGATTAGTTAATTCTAATAAAAACTATCTTACTTAAGTACAGTTAAAATTTTTCAAAGTGCTCACAAATACTGAAAAATAAAATGAATCAACACATTTGTTAAAGGCTTATTTTGCTGCATGCTTATGGTTACTTCATACATGATCAGTTATTAACAGAGATAAAAACAACACAGGAAACCTGCTCTGGGTCAAAGGCTTTTAAAATTTTCCTATTTAACTCCCTCAATAATTGTCCAGAGTTTGAGCTATGTATGATCATTTTTATTTTACAAGAGCTAGCTAAGTCTAAAGTAAGTTACGGCAGGAAGGAATTTGAATCCATATAAAATTTTTATGAAGCCAGTGGTTTTCAAATGTTAACAATAGCAAATTAGTTTTAAAAGAAAATTGTGTGATGTTAAATGCATTATTTTATTATAAGTTGAAGTTACGTTAATCATTTTTTAAACCAGCTACAGCTGTAACAGTAAACAGTTATTTATCATAAAGTTAATTGATCATAACAATGTGGCTTTCATGATGAACACAAAAATTTGAAATCAGAGGTTACCAGTGATAGTCATAGTCACACTGGTCTTGGAATCTGATTTATTTCTGTTTTTCTTTTTGTTGCATAGTACGAAGTAAACCCTGCATCATGTAGTTGCTCATTGAAACATATTTTTAACAGTTCCTATGCTATTTTTCAAGTAAGATAATATAGAGGCTTGAAAGACAGAAGTGGAAATTAAATTTCATTAAATTTTGTTTCATTAAACAGTTCTTTATTATATCCTTTATATGGTAAGCATTGTGCTGGATGCCAGGGTTTCCAGGGTACACATGAAAGTCATGGTTCTTGGCCTCAAGATAAGTAGAAGTACTTGGTCAAGAGCATGTACTGGAATTGAACACTTACATGGTTGGATTCTTCCCAGTGTGTATAGACGTTCATCAGGGTCTAATTAAGCTCAATGAAGCGATTTTCTCAGTTGAATTTCTTCTCATGGGTCATAGATTCTAGGTATCCAATGTAGAGTGACTGGCATCCTTGGGAGACTAAAAGCAAGGTGTTCTCTATTGGTTTCCTTTACTCAGTGATCATGGGATTGCTGCTGGTTTTGGTAACCCTGGGTACTAGGATAATTACTTTAGAGGCCAGAGACTATTTGAGGCATAAGTGCAAGGCCAAAACTGTAATCGTTTTAGGTTCTTTCGGACTTTTGGACCTTGTTAAACAGACCGTAATTGAGTGGAACTTGGAGGGAACACGGGCCATCTCAGTGATAGACCCTCTGTACTGAAGCTGCTGAAGAAATGGGAACTCTCCGTACACACCAAACACAACTACAGGGTACTGAACAATGTAAGAAATGGGAGGGAAGGAACTTCGGTTTTTAAATTTTTAAATTTAGCTCACTAGGATAAGAGAATCTGATTGCATACTTCATTTTTTGAACTTTCATTTATAAAATGATTAAATATTTAGGCTTAAATTTCTCTATAGGAATTTAAAATAGTAAGAAGCTTGAATTCAAACTTGGGGCATCTTCAAGTTGGCAGTTTATTATTAAAGTATCCCTATGATGCTTGATCTGTACAACCTGTCATATGCTGTACTGGAAACATGATTGCATATAATTTAAAATGGGGAAAAGGAAGCAGATTTTCAGCCTTGGAGCTAATTTACTGATGCACAGTTTCTATCAACTTCAGAGGTTTGGGGGGTAAAAAAAAATGACACTACTCATTAGCGATCCCATGATGATTCCCAAAGGAGCAACAGTTTACACTTGGAGAATGACCAGTAGGAGCACAACTACCTTGATAGCTTATGGATCCCTACCTCTAGTGGCAGGCAGGAGAGAAATAGCTGGGGGCAGTGGCATTGCAGGTGGGAGAGAAATAGCTGAGGGCATTGGCCTGAAAAGGTGCCAGTCAGATCTTCTGATGATACCACCTGAGGCTGTTCTTGGTCCAACAGGATATTTACACTTGCCAGGTCCTTCCAGGATAGCACCAGCCCTGTTGAGCAGGATGAAGGTACATATGCAGGCCCTTCTTCTTTCTGGCAGTGGCTGCCTTGAGGACTGCCTACTGGTCTGTCCAAAACATTTTTAGAAGTGCACTATGCCTACCTAGTTATTCTGCCTCCCCTCTTCCTCCAGGTACTAGACACACCTCCTGGCTTGAGCTCTCCTAACTTACTCTGTATCCTTCACAGGTATTTGCCCCAGTACATCTCATCTCATCTTGATGTCAGATTCTCAGAGGAACTGAACTAATACAATAAGGAAGGTTAGGGGGATGAAAGGATTTTTAAAATGCAAAGTCAAAGTGAAATGTTTACTGGGACTTCCTCACCAACTCCTTGTCCTTTGGATATAGCTTGCAAACTACTCTACAACACCAAAAATGAAGAATGAAGAACAAACAAACAATATTTTTGCCATTAGAAGAAAAATGAAGATTTTTTTTAGGGAATTTTGACAAAAGCAGATCAAGGTGAACTGGATCCGAAGACAAAAGGGAGGATATTAAAGGTGATAGGGATGGAGAAACATTTTATGCTAAAAAGTGGTACACTGGCTAGAGGATTTTCTTCCTTTTTTTTTTTTTTGGCTCCAAAGAGAGTTTCAAGTAATGCTCTGAAGCAGGGAATTTGTCATAGTTAAGAAAGGAGGCACTTAAAGTAGGAAAATATCTCCGAAGCATTTTTCAGGTCAGTATGAATAGTAACAAGTTTCCAGAGATAGTGCTAATGAGTCTTGGGAAGGGAGAGCTGTGAAGGCAGAAAACAATGCCATGGAGCCTGGTTTTTGATGCTAAAAGAAAGCCCAGGTCAAGAAAATGGAACACAGAGAAGCCCTTCCTCAGAAGACTGCCTTTATCTTTGAAGTGCATTTTCAAAGGTTAAAAAGCAATTTGAACTCAAATTCTACCAGATGTAAAGTGAATGTGTCCACATTAAAAAAGAAACTAAAGATTATGATAGCAGCACGAGCTAGTCTTACCATAAATAATTAACTCCCAAGTAATTAACCCAAGTATAAAATGATAAATGAGAACCTTCGTCAGTTTGTGTCAGATTACGTTAGTCTAAAATTTTAAACTTTCATGAGGTGCGCAGAAAGCTGGGAGGATCACAGGTTCACAGGATCTGCTAAAGTCAGAAGCAGTTTCAAGATTTTGATAGATTGCAGGGAAGATGTGTCAAAAAAGATGCTTGACACTGTTAGCCAGTCTCCACTGAAAATTCTGCTTTTGTGTACATAGTTCTCCAGGTAACCAATTTCTCCTCTCACCTCTGCTTCCAGAAGGTCTCCCAGGACCACACTTCAGCAAAGACCTGTCAAATTCCCGGGTTGGTTTTCATTACTGAATTTCTTCCACAAATTGTGTCATTCATCTTACAGAAAAATTCACACCCAATTGATTTCTGAAGGAAGGTACTACCTCCAAATTAGTCACTGATTTTCTTTAATATACAAACAAGCTGAAAGTGGAGGAGGGCAACACAGTTGTGAATTGAACTTTCTGGGTAGCCTCTCTCCCAAAAAACAGGCAGATTTTCATTCCAGCCTGTGCTGTTTCACTTTCTGATGGCACCACTCATCTCTATGTAAGTGTTTCCTTTCTGTTAATGTTAATGGAAGTCACTCTGGTGTATCAAGGGGAGAATAGACCCCTTTGTCTTTTTAATTGGTCCTATAAAACAATAAATGAATGCATTATGTGAGTTCTATCTAGAAATAAATTTTGGCCATCCATACTGTGTTCCTTTTAGAAAAATTAAAAAAAAAAAGATAATATATAGCTTACTGGTTGGACACTAGCTAGGAACCAGACCCATAAAAAACTACATCAAGATTAAAGGGATAATAGGTAATTTGGTTCTTTAGGAAGATGATGCTACTAAATGTGTCTGCAGAGCATGGGGCAGAATACAAAGCGCAAACAGCCTGTTAAGATGAAGCAATTGTGACTGCAATTTAATGGAGGACAAGAAAGCAATTAACGGTGTAAAGTCATTGACGCGAGGGATAGACCTCAAGATTAGAATCTTATTAAAACAAAAGGCTGGTACAACTTGATTATAATGAGTTAAGTTGAAAGATCTCCAAAACAATCTCAGCATGCATATGTGGGAAAAAAAACCCATAATTTACCCTGTTATTGCACTTTGGTCTCCATAAAGTGCTTGGGAGCATTGAGATCTTTTAAAGATTGATCTCTCCAACAAAAGACAGGAGGAGATCAAAGGTCACTGGCTCTCTTTCATTATTCCTTTCACTACTACTGGATGAAAAACTGATACAGTATAAAGCATAATAGTTTGGAAACACTGATGTTAGGAAACTTTCTGAAAAAAGCAAGTTTTGTTTTTTTAATTGGTTTCCTGGCTGGTGGTCTTTTAATAATATCACTAAGACTGTTTTGCATTGCGGATCAATGTAAAGATAAGCTGTGATTTGTAGTGAACTGAGATGTAATCTTCTGACACTTCCCTTATTAATTCAATACTTTAAGGTAAATGTGGTACAAGTGTTACAGGCAACTGAGTTAAACAGAAATATTATAGGCAGTCAGACAGGGCTAGGGCCTTGAAGGAGCCAGTGGAGAAGCCCAGATTCTTTGCAGCTGTGGGGGAGACAGACACCTCCTACTGTGGGCCAGGCCTCAAGACAAAAGATCAAACAAATGCACCCATATCCTAAGAACTGATACTCTAAAAAGCTCTCTATCACCCTGAAAAAGTCAGGAGTCAGCATCCCAACCCCATAGGGGAAGAGTCACTGCTGTTAAGGATCCCCGCTTACTATGTGACTTGCTTTCCCATTTGTCCTTGATTTAATCAATTTTCCCTGAGCAATTAATCTTATTGGTTAACCATAGTTATGTCCCACCTTATGCCCAACTTGTAGGTTCCCAATTTCCCCGTCTTGGACCCATCTAACGTCATGATTTTACTCTATAAAAGTCCCTAGAAATGACAGTCTTTGGCAACCCACTCGGGACCCCTTCTGTCCATCAGACAAAAGCTGTCTCTCTCTCAATAAATATATTCTGCTCTTACCCTCCATTGTTCCTAAAATTCATTCTTTGATTTTAAAAAACACAAACTCACACCAGACATATAGTAGGTTAAGAGTTTCATTCCCCTATATCATTTAGAGGTCTGAGATCATTATCCTATATCACAAGAAACAGCAAGAAATAAAGCAAACCAAAGTAAATGATAAAAAAATACATTTATATACAGTTTTAAAATCTTTCACTGTATATCAGTTACCATTTTGGTCTATCAATGCCTTCAGTTTGATATAAAAATTCTTCCTAAGTAGCCTCATAGTAAATTAGATAATTTTCATTGAAGTATATACTGTATTTTAATCAAAATATACTTGAATGAGGCTCAATTTTTCCTTCAATTTTTAAAGACTAATTTTATATTTTACAAGCCATTTAATAAACTCCATATGCATATTTTATGATTTGAGACATATTTGCTTCTATTTTTAATGGAACTATTTCATGCATTCATATGAGATAAAATGTCTTGTTAAATTTAAAAATATGTGGCCCAAAGAGATAGGAATTTTTTCATGAAAAGTTTAGATAATAAGACCATAATATCAAATAATTAACTCTTAGGAGGATGACATATTAACATATTTGTCAATCTATACTCTCTGCAGCAGTGTGGTGGAGGCTATATCCTTATCTTTACACTGCAAAACTACCTGAATGTCAGTCAGGTAGATTGTGCAATTGGAGTTCTTTATAGCTGTAATTTGTGTTTCACTGATTATTAGTAAAATTGATTACTAGTGAAGTATATATACTGACCATTGATATTTCCTCTTCTATGAAATGCCTGTTAAATCATTTATCATTTTACACCACATTACAATCTTTATTACTGATTTATAGGTATTATTTTTATATATTTTGTATTGTCATTCTTTATTTAATATAGCTCAGTATACATAATATAGTTTTAAGTGATTAAAAGAAGAGGATTTGGAGTCACACTTGCTAGGTTCAAATCCCAGTTCTATGACTAATGTTCAAAGTGAGCACATTTCCTGACTGCTTTGTGTCCTAGTGCTGTTGGTAAAATGCGAATTGTGTATTTCTTGTCTCACTAGGTTTTTGTGAAATTAAATGAATTAATAACTGTGCAGTGCTTAGGATATTATCTGGTACATAGTAAACACTGTAGGTTTTAAAAATATTATCTTGTTTTATAGTTTATCTTTTCTTTTTTAAATGAGGTCATTTGATTAACAGATGATACCAACTTTAATTGAATTAGTCAGCTTTTATTCATGATTTAATATTTATATTAAAGAAATCCTTCCCTTCCTTCAAAGTCATTAAGATCTTTTGTAGACTGTCTTCTAGATATTTTGATATTACCTTTCATATTTATATTTTTAAGCCATGTGGCATTAATTTTGAGTTACAAGAGAGATAGAAGCTCAATCTTGATTTTTTAAAACATATAGACAAACAATTATTCAGGTCCATTTATTGAAAGCACTCTTCTTTCCTATTATGTCTTCTTTGTCACAAATCATTTCTACATACATATAGACTCCCCACTCTTTAAAAAATTAGATCATATACATGCATTGTGTCAATGCTACATTGTCTCAGTTAGTACAGTTTTGTAATAAACTTTGAAATTCCAATTTAAAAAATTAGATTGTTTAAAAACAAGATTAGCCTTGGCTAGTCTTCGTTCCACAAAGAGGTTTTTAAGAGTAGAGGGTTATTTACTTTTTTGAGGTGAGAAAATTCTTCTAGTTACATTGTTTGTTAATTTCCCAAATGGCTCTTAAGAATTTTTCAGCAATTAATCATAAAAACATTTTCATTTTACAAACATAATTTATTATGGGAAATAAACAATACAAGATAGTAGAAAATAGGTAAAAATTGCCCAGGTATCATATCTCCAGATAGTCACTATCAAAAATTTTTGTATATCTTCCACACTTCTTTTTAAATACATATACTTGCTGAGGGTATATAAATATACATACTTTTATATAAAGAGTAAAGGTGCTTGTTTTACTCCCACTCAATAACATTATTGTACAGATCCTTTAATGTCCATTAAAATTGCCATATTTTAAAGTTGATTTTTAATCAATTCAGTAGTTCAATGACTTATCACTACCAACAGGTATTTATTTGCATGACATGTTGGAGGTTGGGGGTTATCTACTGTTTTGCTTTACATGTTGTTTCATAGCAGGATTCAGGAAGTCTCTATTTAAGACAGAGGCAAAAGAAAAAGTGAAGTGGATAAACATAATGGCTCTCAAATCTTCTTGATCACACTCCCAATCATGTCTACTTGCATTTGTTTTGTCAGAGGGAGACAAATAGCTTAGCCTGACATTAATGGGGTTGGGGCAATGCAATGGTCCACAGAAGCACTGTACCCACAAATGCACTGACAGCACACATTCCATTCCATGAAACTGTGTGTCATTGTAGTTATAACATGCATTTTTTAATTACTAGCATTGTTTAAATATTTTCTTATTCATGTGGGACATCCTTATTTCTTTCTTTTAGAACCTTTGTATGTATTTCAACTGGCTAGTCAATTCCTTTGCCTGCTTTCCTATTGGGTACATTTGTTTTATTTTTATTTTTATTTATTTTTAATTTTTTTGGTACTGGTGATCGAACTCACAACCTCAGGCCTGCTGGGTACATTCACTTTAAAACATTAATTAACCAGGACTCTATGTTAAGGATAAATATAAATGGTTTGTAAATGTAGACGATTCACTGGCAAAAATATTTACTTATAGTTTGGTCTAAAATACTTATGCATATCCTTTTATAATAGACTATTTGATCTATATATATATATATATATATTTTTTTTTTTTTTTTTTGCAGCACCGGGGATTGAACTCACAACCTCGTGCTTGCCAGGGCAGGCGCTTAAGGCACTGAGCCAAACTCCCAGCCCTGGTTTTTTGAGGCAGGGTCGCACTGTGTAGCTCAGGCCGGCCTTGCACTCGCGTTGTAGCCCAAGCTGGCCTCGAACTCACAACGCTCCGCCTACCTCAGCCTCCCGAATGCTGGGATTAAAGGCGTGCGCCACCACACCCGGCTTATTTGATCCATATTAACATAGGACATGATGCTTAAATAAGTAACATATCTCTATATCTATCTATCTATCTATCTATCTATCTATCTATTTTCAGTGTTGGGGATTGAACCTAGGCCCTCTTACATATTAGGCAAGCATACATCTCCTTCCCTATTTATATTCTTTAGTTACTATTGCACTATTGTATATAATTGTGCTTATTTCTATATTCTTTATTTTACTGACTTGTATTGTTAGTTCACACTTTGTATTGTTTTAATCTTTACAGTTTTATGTTTTAATATCTAGGAAATTCTTATCTTCACATGTTCTTTTCATTATTATTTTCTGCCCAGATTTTTACTAATAGTATGTTACCTTTATTGTTTTAAAGAAACTATATAACCACTTTTTCAATATATCCTTTTACTGTGCTATCTTTTTCCAGTTTTGTCTTATGATAGCACTTACTTTAGGAAATGCTGACTTCTTTCTTCATGCTCTGAAACAGTTTAATTACCACTGAGATTTTTATTTCTGGAGGTTTTAAAAGAATTTCCCCATTCAGACCTGGCATCTTTTAGGTGAAACTGTTAAAATAACTTTCTAAAGTTATTTCATAATTATTGGTTAATTTAAGATTTTTGTTTTGTGGGTCACATGTTACTTTTCAACTTGAAAGTAGTATAATACAAGCAGAACTGAAATCAAAGAGTATATATTTCATATTAGGAAAACACATATCACTGAATCCACATAAAGTGGGAAATCTGTGTTTTGTTCTTCTATCAGCTTTCTGAGGATATGAGGGGAATGCTAGAAATATGGGTTGATGATAACAATGAACATGATGGTGACAATAATATGGAGAAAGCTAATGGGACACCTTGCATACTTCACCTTTTCTCTTTTTATAGTTCCTGTCTTGGATTTTGTTCTCTTATACCTGGTAGATCCAGTTAGCAAGCACACTGTCATCATCCACTCCTCATCTCATCAACCTAAGAAAATGCTCACATCTTTCCAGACCTGAGTCAAGGTTCAGCTTCTTTGTGAAGGCTTCTCTGACTCTTGCTCTGCACATCATCACACACAGTTAGATGTTCCTCTTCAATTAAGAGTCATATTTCATCATAATTACTCATCTAAATGCCTTTCTCCACAGTATATTCACATCTTTCCATGCAAGGTCTAAGTCTTTTTTTTTTTTTTTTTTGGTGGCACCAGGGATTGAACTCACAACCTTGCACCTGCCTGACAGGCGCGTAAGCCGCTGAGCCAAACTCCTGGTCCTGGTTTTTTGAGGCAGGGTCGCACTGTGTAGCTCAGGCCGGCCTTGCGCTCGTGTTGTAGCCCAAGCCAGCCTCGGCCTCAAACTCACAACGCTCCTCCTACCTCAGGCTCCGCAGTGCTGGGATTAAAGGCGTGCACCACCACGCCCAGCTATTAGGTCTGAGTCTTACTCCTCTGTATTCCCTTGGAAATTTTTCTGGTAGGCATTGGATATTCAGTAAATATTTGTTGAGCACAGGAACTAGGGCTGTGGCTGTCCTGGAGCAGGGAGTGAGGGGACAGGCAGGAAGAAGATGCTTCACTGGAATTTCCCAGATGGAAGAGTAACAGACAGAGAAAAGAAGGAAGTGATTCGACACTCTTGCCTGAGCTTCCACAGAGCTGGAAACAATGCACACACATCAGAACTGTGAAAAGAGCACAGTCCATATGCAATGCACTATGGGTTATTCACCTTTCGGCAGCTGGGAATGCATTGCTAGAAAACCCTGAATTGCAGCAAATACTTGAACCTCCAGGTTACTCAGTAGTGTTCCCTGTGGGCCAGGGTAGAGTTGTTCTTTCAGAACATATGGCCCCTTTGAACTGTGTGCCTCCTGCTTAATTTCAGAGCACACAAATCTCTGATTACTTGTGCTAAAGTTATGATGGTAAAAATGCTTTTTAATTTCATTTTTTCTAGAAATCGTCTTTCGAGGAGCCAAGAGAACATTAACAATATAAGAGCAATTTAAAATAAGAAGCTTTTGATGAAATTGCGTTAATTACATAGCTTGCTTTGGCATACTTTAGTTTTTGATCATTATTCTGGATCTCATGCACACAGCAATTTGAGTTTTACTTAAGAAAACAAGTAAACTAGAATTACCACACACAGCTTGTGAGTGAAACCACAGTTACAACTGAGTGATTAGGAGCTGTCTAATTGACCTAGAGGTACAGTAATTAACTACCAGGGGATAAACTAAAAACTCATTTTGTAGACTCCAAGAGTTTCCACACAGATCCCACATGTTATTTCAGTCTGCCAGAAGAAAGAGCCACTATGGTTGCCTTTGTAAAAACAGAAGGAGGTAGATATTTGTGGTGGATTTTTAAAGAATTAACATCACAAGTCTCATTGTATAGGAGTATTACTATGGGTACATCGCAGATACCACAGGATTTTGCTGCTAACAAATAGGATAAAGACTTTCCTTAAAATATATATACCAACCATTATAACAATGCAAAAATTCTCAGTATCATGCTAGCTACAAAAGTGAAATTTTCTGGAGAAGGTTTTGGAGATTACAACTCCAGCATTTTTTGTAAGTCTTTGTAATTTTAGGAAAGAATAAAAATCCTGCTAGGTACTAACTGCCTTAGATACATTGCACCTGTCCGCAGCCAATTTCAAAGCACCTAACTTCTTGTGCAGGTGAGAATAAAGCATTGCTTACTGGATAAATAGTGACAAGGCCAGCAAGTTACTGAGTAAATTTTAACATGACTCACCAAAGAACTGCAGAATTAAGGAAAAGCAATACAGTGACAAAATTTTGCTTATATTTTTAATTGCAGGTCTTATAAAGCCAACAGAAAAATATAGAACCATCATTTCTGTCCCTTCTCTCCAGCTATTTTGTGCACAGTGGATGATCAGCAACTCCCTTCTGTGCATCTTCAATTAAAGGTTATGCTAATTAACATCACTGATTCCATGTCAATTATGTTCAAAGCTCGAGGCTATATATGTAGCTTAGGCATTAGCTCAGGGTTCCTTTTCTCTCTGAGGCCCTGTTGAAATTTCCCTAGATTCCCCTTACTTCTTCCCATACCCTATATATGTTAGCTTTCTGTCACTGTGACAAAATACCTGAGAAAAACAGTTTTTTGGGAGAAAAAGTTCATTTTGATCCATAGTTTTAGACGTTTGGTTCATGGTCAGTTGGCTGTGTTTCTTTATGGCCTGTGGCAAGGGCCACAGGGTGGAAGAATATGGCAGAGGAAGCTGCTCACTTCATGGCAGCCAGAAAGCGAGAAGAAAGAAAAGGGGCCAGAGTTCCATTTTCCCTTTAACGGGCTGCCTCGATGCTGTAACTGCCTGACATTAAGCCCCACATTTTAAAGCTTAGGTCACCTTTCAGTGGTATGTTGGGCATGAATCTGTACCTTCAATACATGGGCATTTAAGGGATTTTCAAGATCAAAACTATAGTGCTGAATACAAATTCCTTCAAAAGATATTTGTCCATTCTTGAAGATCGGGTGATAGAGGTCTTCTGAATTTTCCTTCCTTGTGAAACTTTCCTTTGCCCTGTTGATCCTGGCATGAAACACAGGTCTTTATTTGTTACATGCGATACTCACACTGAGCATTTGTTTAATAGCATTGCAAAACATATTTCTGGATGGAATTCTTAAAGAAAGAATCACATGTCATACCATGTAAGCCATTTGTTTCATTTGCGGGCCTTCCACATATCACTGCAGATCCTGCTGCTTAGCCCTTCTTCCTATTGTTAAACCCTGCCTCCTGAACCATCTCTGGGTCTCTGTGCTTTAAATATAGGGCAATTTTACTTTTGTGTCTAAGTGGTTTAGAGTTCTCCTCTGCCTTAGTTCAAATAGGACAGGCATTATAGAGACTGTGGGAGGAGGCTGAGCTCCACCTCTCTGTGGTTATAGATGAGAAGTTGGGTAGGTAGGTGTCTTGGTTACTTTTTGCTCGTTGCTGAGACAAAATACCTGAAGCCCAAAATTAGGGAAGGAAAGGTTTATTCTTATAGTTTCTCGGGAGTTTCAGTCCATAAGTTGGCTCCAAGGCAGCATGGGATGACGGGGGCTATAGTTCACGGTGGCTGCAAGCTGCAACCCGCGCTGGCGAGAGAGCAAGAGGCAGAAGCACAGAAGTGCAAGAGGAAGACCCGCCTTCCCTTACACTGTATCTCAGTTCCACCCCTGGGCAGGTGTAGCAGTCACGTCATTAATCCTGGCGCTAGACAACAAACTGATCACAAGTATCAGACGTAGCCCCATCAAAAGTACATGAGGACTTGGGGTACATAGCATATTACCCAATACAGTAGGCCAGGACAGAATTAAATCCTACCTAGTGGTTTAAACTCTTCTGTACCTGGGGCGTACAGGAAACATCACAATACCAGATTTAAAGTTATACTACAAAGCTATAGTAACAAAAACAACATGGAACAGGCTCAAACACAGACTCAGAGACCAATGGAATAGAAGGGAAGACACAGAAACAAGCCCATGCACCTACAGCCATCTGATTTTTGACAAGTGGGCCAAACTTACACTGGAGAAAATATAGCTTCTTTAGCAAATAGTGCTATGTAGATGGTAGATATCCATGTACAAAAGATTGAAACTAGATCTCTATCTCTTACCCTGTACTAAAATCAAATAAAAATGGACCAAAGGCCTACATATAAAAATAAAATCTTTGAAACTTCTAGAAGATAACATAGGGGAAACAATTGAGTCTGCAGGCATAGGCAAAGGCTTGATAAAGAAAATAGCACAAGAAATAAAATCAAGAATCAACATATGAGATTATATCAAATTATTAATCTTCTGCATAGCGAAGAAAACAATCAACAGAGTAAAAAGACAACTTACTGAATGGGAAAATTGTTTCCAGCTAATCTACTAGTAGAAGACTGATATCTTGAATGTATAAAAAGCTCAAAAATTTAACCCCCAAAACAAACAATTCAACCTAAGCATGAGCAAATGAACAGGACAGATACTTCTTGAAAGAAATATAAATCACAATAAATATATGAAAAAATGTCCATATTTAGCCATTACGAAAATATAAATCAAAACAACTCTGAGATTCCATTTTACCCCACTCAGAATGGCTTTCCTCAAGAACACAAAAAGTAACAAATGTTGTTGAGGATGGGTGAGGAAAGAAAGGAATCCTCCTACATTGTTGTTGTGAATGTCAACTAGTACATTCACTATGGAATTTTTTCCCAACTATAGACTACCACTCCTCTGTATCTTCTTCCTCTGTATTTCACCTGATTATTGAAGGATTCAACAAATAATGATTCCCAGATTCTATATCTGTCTTGCTCCATTTCATGCTTTTTTTTTTTTTTTAATCTGATGGCTTTATTTTGAAATCCAGACTTTGCTCTCATTCACATAATGAAACCATAACCTGTGCGGTCAGCAGTGGCTTCTGCTTGCCAAGTGCATGGTACTTATTTATCTTCCTGCTTTGACTCCCAATAGAATTCTACTCCTGAAGCCTTCTTTTCTCTAAGTTTCCATGACATATGTGTCAAGATAGAATTCAACAGCAATTTTTAAAAGCAAGTTATCTTGATTGTTTTGAAAGTATTACAATAATTTTAATAGAAACAACTAATGAGCTAATATTTTATTAGTTTATTGAATATTTAATTAGATCATTTCATTATAATACAGTACAAATATAACTGGAGATTAAAATTACAAACACAGGGACATAAATAGGTTTGTGAAATGACCTGATCACCTTTTTGTTCCCAGTCATCTGAATTTTCTCTATCTAAAGAAAACATTCCCTGGCCATGAATGATTTCAAAGTTTAAATCCATTATGTAGTACATTGTGTTATGACTTATTAATAAGGGTGGCTTGAGAGGCTTAGGTCTTCTGTAATTTCCTTCCCAAATATACACACAGCATAATTAATTATACTTGTTATGTCTGCCTTTAAAGAGTCCATAGTCTAACAAAATATGCATTACTGGTATGAAAATTTCTAGCCCTGAATCCACTATTCATATAACAAGGAAATAAGAAAACCAGTATCAAATAAAATTTTGTAAGAGTTACTATACATTTTGAAATTACTGGCAGTTATAGAGTACAGAAAGTAGACTACCATATATATAAATTACGAACAGAAATTCAATAATATTTTTATGCTATACTTTTACAAACTGTAAATCCTTTATTGTGTAAAGTCTTTGACACAAAACTGTATCACACTCCTTCAAAGGAAATAGTAACTGAGTGCAAGCTAGTAGAACTTGCACTATTCATCAAGGTTTTAAGCAAAACCCTTCAAATTTTGATTTAATTAAAATCATCTTTTCAAGGCCAGGAATTTTCAGAAGTATCCTTATAAGAGGAAAATAATATCTTGTGCCTGATTCTAGAATAAACAGGATCAACATAGTAGGAAAAATATACCTGGGGTTTCAGCAGACTTAGTGAACTCTTATTTGCATTCACATTAATATAATCTTAATAAATGGATACCATAGGGTTGATTTTGCTTTTCTTACTCTGCATCTGTCATTTAGTAAGTGTGTGAGCCTCTAAGAAGCATCACTCATTTTTAATTAAATAATAAGTTGAATTAATAGTGTCCTACCTACACCATAGAATATTCAAAGTATGTGAGGTTAGCTGATTAGTACAATAAAACAATTATCAGTCTAATTAAGGAAAAAGTCTTTTACTGGCTTACTTAAGTTACATGAACTTTAGACAGAATTGTGAAAACCAAATTGTGAAAACCAAAGAGTTTGAAAGCTATCCTTTCTTGTAAAATTTAAAAGGTCCTGTCTCCTTTGATTCAACAAATTCTCTACAAAAAAGAGCTGAATGATATATTCTACTATTTGGAGAAGATGCATTTTAAAACAAAAGAAATTGAAGAATAAATGTCTAATGAATGGACCCAGGACAGAGAAGTGACTAACAGGAGATCCATGGTAACTCGCCTTGCAAGTCACTCACCTGCACCAAGCACGGTATCGTTCTATGCACCATTTAATTTGCTATCTTATGCAACATGACATTTTCACATGCAAATAATTAGCTATGCTCTTATTTATTTTCCAAACTCTGCATTTCCAAAAAGAAAAGCCAGAAGGTTCAGTCCCACATCTGTTCTTGGATGAAGTTCACAGGAGTAAATAGTTTAGTGATAGCAATTGGATTTCTTCCAGAACATTATCTCTCATACTTGCTGCTTTCTGACTTGATATTCTTCTTCTGTTAAGTGTCCTTACTCTTAATTTTCTTCCTTGGCTACCCAGGGTTTGAATATAATGATGAATACTTTTTAACAGATTGCAAGTTTTCATTTGCCACTAAAACAATATGTTTCAGCACATGGTTTTTTTAAAAAAAAATTTACCTGGGGATCATAGAATGTATTTTATAAGAGAAAATGCCCATAATGCTATAGGCAGAAGGTGCCCTCATCTGCCCACATACCTTAATTTGCACCTTTTAAGCCAAACAAGAATTTCTTGGCCATTTCATGAGTCCCCAGTCAATATTAGCAGTAAAATGTGCTATGTAAGAAAACCAGAGTGACTGCCTCCAACTTGATGGTCATAACTCTAATGTTCACACTGAATATTCTCATCAGAAACCTCCCTCAACACTAATTTGGCAGAGGCAAGCAGACTGTTGAGCAAACCTGTAAACCAAAGGTGTCAGACACTAAAAGTACCATTAAACTGATAAAATATCTCTGCATATGAGTATGAATCATTATGGGGCTATATTTCTTAGTATCTAATGTTTATTGGCTCATTCTCCAAACCCGACAATGTCCTTCATGAACTATCAAACATATAACGTAAGCTATTAAAGGAAACAGAAAGTATATGTTTCTCTAAATAATCTTTTCTTGTAGCAGGTAAACTTAGTGAACCTGAAAAAAAAATCATGGGAAATAACAAGCAGCAGCAATTTTCAAAAGATCATCTGAGAAAAAGATCTTATTTTATAGGCAGTGTGAGTCACATAAAGGCCCTTTATACACTACCATTACTGCAACTTTCAACAAAGATACATTGAATACAGGTGATGAATGAAAGTGAAAGATTCATTCTACCAAGCGCTCAATCAAATGATTTTGTGTTCAATACATAGCTTTAAAAATTAACCATATTAAAGTCAGTGAAAATGGGATCCTTCAACTTCTCATTCTGTATTTAATAGGTTCCACATTCTTAATATAACACAGATGACCATGCTGCCCTGTGTATTTTGATGGTCCATAAACCACAGTGGTCTGGGTGTACAATGATAAAAAGGTTTCTGGGGACTTCTCTGGCTTTCCTGGAATAGATACGTTCATAATTTAATGCTTCAAATACATAAACCTAAGCATAGAGCCAAAATCTAGCTTTATTTGTGCAAACTTAGATGATTGTATATATCAAAGAATGTAATGACAAAGGACTTTGTGTTCATTGTCCCACCTAGAAATGATCCCCCACCTCCACCCTAGAAACACATGATCTAAAGCAACACTGACCAATTGTGAGAATATTACCTTAGCTTTAGAATATATAACTCAATTCAATACACATACATTCTTCAGTATTTGATGACAGTCTAGGCAAAATTCTTTAAGTGTGCCTTTTCTGAGATTCTATTTTTCAAGGCTAGGCCATGGTGATTGCAATACGTAGATTAGTTATACTACTTACATGTACATTTTCTCAGAGTTAATACATTTATGGTATTTAATAACTGCAGTGTGTTCTAATGGATAAGTGCATAAGTTTTAGAGTCAGATATATCAAGGTCCACATCCCGCATTAGGTAATCAGGAATTGTGTGGTCTATACCCAAACATATGGTATAAACTCTGAGATAAGAGTATCTATATTGCACAGTTGTTGAGAGAATTACTGAATTGCAGTAGATACAAAACCTGTTGCACACTAGCTCAAATATGTTATTCTGAACAATTTTAATGTCATTGCAACATAGGAAGTCACAATATCACAAAATCTGACTTTTGCGGGTGGAGGTAGGAGCCTGGTGATCAGCTTAGTAATGCTGCCCAAATGTGTGCCAGCAACTGAAGCAGCAATGGGTAGTGAAGGAGGTGAGGTCTGCTAATGCTGTTCTGTGTGACTTTCCACTTCTCTCTGGTTTTGTCTTCCTCTTTGTTTTTATATTCTGAATTCTTCAACCACTCATGGAATCAACAATTTATATGAATTGTCAACATGGAAAGTTGAATGTAACAGTGTGATGGTTATTCAGACTTAAACCTTGATAGAGATTATCAGTGTTCACACATGCTGTCATCCATGTATCTTCCTGGGCATGTGGGAAGACTATACTCTATGGTTCTGTTCCTTAGGAGTGGTCATATTATTAGTTTCAGCTAATGAAAAGTCAGAAGTGATATGACATTCCTGGGCCAGGTTATTTAAGAGATTGTGACCCATATCCATGTTCTTTGTCAGCCACAGCGTAAGATAGAGGGAACCTAAACACTGGAGTTGCTTGATAGAGTGCTTTAGTTACCCCATGTTGGATTTAGTGGAGTGAAATTATACCTTTGTTTATCTTTTGCAGCAACTGATAGCTACTTACATAGATTAACATACAGAGAAAAAATCCTTAGCAATATATATTGTAGAAGTCAATAAATACCATGTAATAAAATAAAGAGGACTTCAGCTGGGAAGATCATATGGAGAAGGTGTCATTTTAGTTCATTCTTAAAAATCAAGTATTATTTATCTATGTGATAATTGAAAAGAGCATTCCCATTCAATCTAGAACTATTCATGAATACAGGTGGAGAGATAAGAACCTGTAGGATAACTCTTGTCATACACCAGGCCCTAAACTACATGTTAGGGTCATCAAAGAAAAAAAATATGCATGAACCCTGCCCTAGAGTGACTCACAGTTTCATGTGGAAGTTAGGTATTTATCAAAGAAACATCAAAAATGATAAAATAAAATAAAATAAAATAAAATAAAATAAACTGGACTGTACAGTTACAACTATGCCAAGTAGCATAATGAGATCATGGGGTAAGAGAAATAGATCTAATTAGGGAAATTAGGGAAGGTTCTTTGAAGAAGAGAGGATAAAACCAGGATCTAAGGAGAACAAGAGTTAGGCTAGGTAAGATGCATGGTAAGGAAAAAGGGTAAGGAAAAAGAGAGGATATGGCCCAGGACATGGAGAGGACCGTACAGGACCATGCCTGCCAGGGTGAAATCTCACATCACCATGTCACAAATTTTTACCTTTATCATGACAACAGTGGAGGTTATTGAGAAGTTTTAAGTAAGATGATGACAAGACTCAGTATGTGTATTCAAAAGATTCCTCTTTTCCATAATTTCTTTTGGAAAATAGACTGGTAAGAATGGGTGGGTGGTAAGAATGGAAAGAGAGAAAACTGTTAGAAAGATAATGTACAATATCAAGGCTATAGACAGGCATGGTGGCAGTGGAGACAGAGGAAGAAAATACCATCATGAAAGCTAGTGAACACGGTGATAATTTAAACATGTTGGATAAAATAGTGGAAGCTTTCTTCTTTGCATGAGAAAGTGAATGGCTATGCTACACAACAAAATTTAAAGTTTGTAAAAAAACACATGCATATGGTAAAAAAAAAAATGGAGTTCTATTCCAAACACTGTTATGGTTTGAATATTTGTATTCCACAATAATTGGTATATGGATTTCAAGGCGATGGTGTTAGGAAGTAGAGCTTTCAGCTTTATAAAAGGAGCCCCAGGATCTGGCTATGGTGGCATATGTGTGTAATTCCAACACTTGAGAGTTTATAAGGATCTCCATTTATGGTACTTTGTTAAAGCAGCGTGAATCGTCTAAGAATAGGAAGTCAAGTATGAGGTGAATTTGAGGTAGCCTCACGGATGCAGCAGGGAGGCCTCTAGTTCAAGGTCTGGTCCTTAGAACAACATGCTGCAAACTGAGACAGGTGCTCAGATCACCTCGTGATCTCGTTAAACTGCAGATTCTCCTTCGGTAAGTCAGAAAGAGGTCCAGGATTCTGAATTTCCAGTATATTCACAGCCAATCACAATGTATGATGCTTGCACTTGGGAAGTCCCTAGTAAATAACTGGCATAGCAAAATCAATGGACTACTGCTGAAGGTGTTAAAATGAAGGCCCAACTAAAGAGCGAAAGAGTATCTCAAACAGTTTGCACTCAAATTTGACATAAATATCAGAAGTCTGAGAATGCTTATAGTATTTGACAGTAATTTCCCTGAGAAAATAATTCATTCTAAAAATACGCATAATATGTAGCCATGAGAATAGTACAACCTAAATTTAAAGAAATATATGGATATATTTTAAAAGGAAAACTTAGAGAACCCCCACTTTGACTTAAATTATTTTTGCTGTTACTTAAATATATAGAAATATGAAATTACATAATAACTATATTTGTGGTTCTTTCTTTTCTTTTTTTTTCTTTACTTTTTCTTTTTCCTTTTTTTTTTTTTTGTCCTTTTGAGATAAGGTCTTGCTATGCAGTACAGACTGGCCTTGAGCTCACTTTGTAGCCCAGGCTCCTCCTGCCTCAGCTCCCCAAGTGCTGTGATTACAGGTGTATGCCACCATGCCCAGCAAATATTTATTATTGTAATCCCAATATCAAATATTGTAATCCAAGTCTTATAATCCCTTTTCCACTACTCCTCACAATCCAGAAAGTTATATTTGTAATCCCACTGAAACCTTATTGGAATCCTGGCAAGTTAATTCCAATCTACCACCTCTAATGCAACCCACAGTGAGTGTAAAGACACCAAGACATATTCAAAGTTAAGGGCAGCCAAGGGGTCCTAAGCCTGGTCTAAGTGAGGATATGAGGACAAAGGCCTTGATGCAAGGCCTCTCCCAGAATTTATTATCTTGTGAAGAAGGAAGTGGTTCAAGGATGAGTGACAGTGAGGATGGTAAGTAATTTGAGCTGGCTAGTCAGGTGGGGAGAAAAGCATCTTTGTAAAAGGCAAGGAGATAAGCAGAAAGACCCAGTCTGCATAATTTGATTGGGATAGCATATGAATGAATTTAGGAGGCTCTTGCTTCAGTTTCTGATATGTAAACTTTTGTACCCTGGGGACTCACAGCCTCTCACTTTGAGGCTTGTACCCAGTTGACATTTCTGGAGCTCAGTAGCTCTGTCATCCCACTGTGCTCAGATCTTTTACAGACAGCACTATGTGAGGAAACAGGAGACTGTCAGACTGGCCTTAAAGATTACATATCAGTACTTCAGCTGGCCTTATTTGCATTGCTTAGAGTCAATCAAAGAGAGAAGGAGATACCATAGACACCTCCATACATATGAGTGTAGGGAAATAAGACTTCATTTAACTAATGTTGCAGCAATTGTTCTGCATTCAAGGATAGATGCCCAGGTAGTCTTCTACATTTATGGTTCTTATACATCTTTACAAACTTAAAAATGTAAAATATCTGTAAGTTAAATACAATATTAACAAAGTCCCAATCAACAGTATTTTTTCACTATGTAATACTTTAATTTTCCTCTTTGTTTTTAAAATTAGAGTTCTTTTAATTTAATTTTTTATTTTTACTTTAAAGAGGAAAAAAGCAATAAAAACAAAGATACAGAATTTAAAAAACAAGATAATAGGAACTTGACAATGGTTAATTCATTGTGTACTGTTATCTTCAAAGTAGTTGCTCAAATTATAAGATAGAAGAATGCATAATTGATCAAGCAGTATAAGCACAAATCATTTTTTTAATGAGCTAAGAGAAATCAGTAGTATAATTACCCTAGTTATCTTTTGCATTTCTTTTCCCTTTTCCCTTCCTTTCTTTACTCTTTCTCACATCCCAGTTGTTTTTTACTTTTGAACTGTTTCTTTCCTTTTCACAATATCTATTGTAGGCTTTTGGGTATTATTTACTTTTTCAGTTTCTTACACTAGGGAAACAATATAATGTTTACACATGTGGATCTGGTTTATTTAACTTATGAGTATGGACTCTAGTTGCATCCAGTTAAAAAGTCTCGAGTTCATGCTTCTCTCAAACTGAGTAGTACTCCACTGTATAAAAATACTACATCTTTTTAATCCACTCCTTGGTTGATGGGCATTTGGGTTGTTGCCAAGATTTAGCTATTAAAAATTGTGCTGCTATAAATGTGGGTATGCATATATCACTGTATGATGTTTTTAATTCATCTGGGAAAATACCCAGAAGGGGAATAGCTGGATCAAATGGGACCTCTAATCCTGGGTTTTTGAGGAATCTCCACACTGATTTCCATAGTGGTTGCACAAGTCTATACTCCCACCAACAGTGGAGAAGGAATAGTTCTTCCCTACAGCCCCTCCAGCATTTGCTATTGGTTGATTTCTTGAACATAGCCATTCTTTCTGGGGTGAAATGGGATCTCAGTGTTATTTTAATTTGCATTTCTTGAGTGCTCAATGATGCTGAACATTTTCTCATGTATTTATTTACCATTTGTATTTCTTCATCTGAGAAGTATGTATTCATCTCTGATGCCCATTTTTGGACTGGGTCTTTGAATTTGGGGAGTCTGAGTTTTTTCAATTCTTTATATGTTTTAGATAGAATTCTTTTGTCTGAAGTACAGTTGGCTAAAATTTTTTTCCCACTCTGTGGGTTTTCTTTTTTACTCTGTCGGTGATTTTTTTAGAGGTGCAAAAACTTTTTAATAAGATGAGTTTCCAGTTGTTGATTCTGTGAAGTACTTCCTGTGCAGTTTGATTTTTGTTTATGAACTCTTTGTCTACGTCTTCAAGATTTCTAACTACTTTTTCTTCTAGTAGATTTAGTGTTTTTCTTTTAATATTTAGATCTTTGATCCATTTTGACTTTAGATTAGTGCATGTTGATAGACATGGAAATAGTTTTAGTCTTCAGCATGTGGCCAGATTTTTAAGTACCATTTATTAAAGAGGGTATCTTTCTTACAGTGAACATTTGGTCCCCTTGTCAAAGATAAGGTGACTAAGCGTATATGCAGTTGTGTTTACTTCTTCCGATTTGTTTCACTGGTCTTCACGTCTGTTTTTGGGCAGTTCTATGCTGATTTTATCACAGTAGCTTTGTAGTATAATTTCAAGTCAGGGATTATAATGCCTTGCCTTTGTTGCCCAGGATTGCCTTTGCTGCCCAGGATTGCCTTTGCTGTTTTGTATCTCTTCTGTTTCCAAATGAATTTTACGAATGTTTTTCCTAGATCTGTAAGATATGCTAAAGGCACTTTGATTGGAATTGCATTATGATCGGGATTGTATTACATTTATTGATTTTCATATAATCAACAATATTGATTTAGGGTGGCTGGCCATATTTATGTGAACTTGGATTGCTGTGAATGTGACATCATCTTGGCTTCTTTTGAATTTGATGTAACTCTGCTACTGCTATGGGATGAGCTAGTTTTGCCATCATTTTTCTTTGAATGTCCAGTTGTCCTGCACAATGTAAGGTCTTTTGGTATCACTTGAACCAACTATACAGCATTTACTAAGTAAACCAACCTCTGCAACAATGAAAGTGACACTATAGTACCACAGTACATTGTGACTACAGAAGCAAATTCAAACACTGAAATTATCATAAAACAATTATTTGGAATGGATGAGCTTTAATATGCTTTCATAAAAGCACAAGAACCCTAAAACAGAGAATGGAAAAAATAATGGTGATCAATGGTGAAAGACTGGGAATAAACTAAATGTCTATTAAAATTCTTAATCTAGGGTCTATTACTCTTACAGAATACAAAGGAATAATGGGAAATATTATGATGAAAAATACCTTATTAGGATGCTCATAATATATTGCTTTTAAAAATCAGGTTGCAATATGTGTACTGTGTGACAAGCTGGTAATAACCTAAATGACCATTAAAATGGTTAAAAAATTTAGGAACTATCAATATTACAGTGTGCAAAGGGGCCATGAAAAATATGGTACAATACTTCGTTAGAATGTTCCTTAAAAAGCAAGTTGCAGTGTGTGTGTGTGTGTGTGTGCGCGCTTATGATGAATTCTTGTAGAAAACAGAATGAAAGTATGTATAACAAAAAGTTAACCCTGGTAGGAGATTATAAGCTATCTCTATTTTCTTCTGTATTTTTTCAATATTTCATAAATTGCTTCAATAAATTTACATGAGCATTGTGATCAGATATAAACGTAAGTTTTTTTTAAATTCTGACACAAATAATCTGACACAAAACTACTGGACTTAATAAATTAGAAGCACATCATCCTTAGTAAGATGACTTGTAGGTACTTGTTTTTTGATACACACACAGCAAACAAAAAACAGAGAGAACAGTTTGGTACAACTCAACAGTTTGGTGGTAAGATGAACCACAATTGACATCGTCCAAACAGGTGTCAGTACTATCTTCCCACCTCCAAGGGGTTAATGGTGGTATCAATTCCTGACACGATATACAATCTTCTGGAGAATGATGGAGTTTCAAATTTCAAATAAGATGTGATTCTTTGAGTCTATTTACTTATTATTGGGATAAGACACAAATTTTATATAAGTACTCTTCACTTATACAGTCACTGTTCACCATTTAATTATATAACTAACACCAGAGATTACAATAGAGAATACACAAAGATGTAATTATAGGATAAGTACCTGGTAATTTCTGTTCTCTAAAGTGAAGATTGAATATTAATTAGCTTTAAGCATATTATGGTAGGTGCAATTATCAGGTAATCTTTGGAAATGTGTACTTTTTGGATCAGCATTTATTAAGGAAATCCCATGCAGTTACTGAGGAATATGATAAAAAAAAGCAGCAGACCTTTGTGCATGCTTAAGTAGAATAATTAGAAAAGTCAACTCCACTGTCACTTTATTGTTATTACTCTATTCCCACTGTTCCTTTGTAATTCTGTACCTTTAAATGCTCAACTGTTCACTGTTCTTGGATACCTGGGAAATTTGGAAAACCTGCACATGTGATGCATATGTAAGTACAAAATGCCTGAAGAAGCCAAGCCTATCAAACAGAAACTGTCTTCAGCAGCTTTTACATTTAAATATGAAATCATAATGAAGTGTCCAGGTGGCAAATATTTTTGCTCCAGCAGCTGCAGCACCAACTCAGGAATTCAAAAGCAGAGGCCCAACAGATTAACGATTCCCCATAATATTATCTCTGTAACATGCAATTTGTTCTCAATGATAATTAGATATTTAGAGAGAGACATAATTAGGAAGAAGCGGCTTAATGCTTTTTGTTGTTGTTGTTTGCTAAGAATCTCCTGACAGCCAGCGGATTCACTAAGGGAGCAATGTGATTCTGCTATTGGAATGTGCAGTAGCTGGTTATGTTGAGATACTGCTTTAACACTCTGCATGTTGAAATAAAACCGGCCTAAATTCAAACCTTTCTAGATAATTGATGTGTCATATCTCCCGTTCTTGAAAATAGGCCAGGATCTGTTTATGAGTGTTTCACAAGCATGAATTACCAAAAGAAATATTGAACCAGATATAAAGAGAAATGAGGTAAAATACAATTTCACATTCATTTTGGAATGATGATGGCTAAAAGAGCCATGTAAAGGTAAGGTCCAGATGGAAACTATTCCTTTTGCCTATTCATGACACCTGATTTTTTATCTCAATCCTAGCATTGCTGCCACCATAGCCAGTATCTAAACACATACAATTTTCCTCTGGAATTTTATTTACAGAATTAATCACTAGTTTTCTTTTGAGTAGAGCAGATACCAAACTCCTGAAAATGTCATTCACCAAGTACCATTCCAATGCTCTCTCCCCCAGGCATTAGCAGACAGTTCAGAAAGCCCCTGCTCCACATCTGATATTCATCAGGACATTTTTTTGGAAAGGGTCAGAGATTCTTACCCAAGCAGAAGGCTCAAGCCTTAGTCATAACATTCACCCTTAGAAGTCCTGTTCTTCCTACACCAAAATTCTAAAAGATCTCTTCAGTTCTCTCCTTCCCAAATTTAAGTACTAAACTAACTTTCAGCACTATCAAATAATAGTTCTTTTTAAAAACAACATCAGTGAAACCATACTTTTTTATGATTGGATTCTTTTGCTCAGCCTTATGTATGTCAGACTTACTTGCACTGTTGCATGTAGCAACATCTTATTTATTCTATTGCTGTATACTACGCTGGTCTGTGAATATACTATATTTATCTATTCTACTATTTATAAATGTTTGATTTACTTTCAATTATGAGCTATTAGAAATTACTATATCATGAATATTCCTGTAGAAATCCTCTGATAAACATATATTCCCATTTCTGTTATAGCAGATACCTAAGGACAGAATTGCCCTACTAACTTCTAACAGCTGTGGATTGCTCACTCATATACATGAGAGTTTTATTTCTGTAGTAGAAGAGAGATTCATTAAGCATGTGTCTGAGATGGAGTGAGAAGAATAGTGGGGAAAGAAATGACTTCTATTCCTCACTGGGGCTTGCAGAGTGGATGCAAGCACCCTGTGTAGGAGGGCAAAGATGTTCTCACCTGGGGATGGTTCTTGGATGGGTAGGAAAAGCATCCATGACCAAAAGGGTGCACTCCAACCATCTGCACAAAGCTCAGCCCAGCTCTGAAGAGAATAGGAGTTCAGGATTACCAAGAGGTGCCAGCCTTGGGTAACTGCTGGCTTCTGTTCCTCTGGGAGGCCACTTTAGCGATGAGGCCTCTGTAAGGCTTTATGGAGAGGGAAGGACTTCTGGAGCCAGAAAGTTTAACCAGAGCTGAAAGTACATGGTAACTTGGTTTATTCCCTTGAGACTTGATGAAATAATGAGTGACCCTTAAACGGGTAAAAAGTCCAAAAATCTTGCTATGTGGCAGAGGTTAAGAGACCCATGTACATTTGTCTAGTTATTAAACTGGCCATTGTACGTAGTGGTTAATGCTATGCAGCAGAATGAGCAAATACCTAAGAATACTATGAGGAACAGTAGCCATTTCACTCCCTAGCTTGTTACTATCTGTCTCAGATTTCTGTCTCCCTCCTTTGTGTTATAAAACCACAGCAGACGGTTTTAACACCACCTAGGAGGAGTCTGAAACAATTCATTGAGAAGATGACAATAATATGTGACCCTGGAGCACTGTAGGACTTTTCTAGGTGACAAAGAGCCTTAGAGACTAAAGGTATAGCACAGGTGAAAGGGTGAAAGTATGAAACTACAGTGCACCTGCAGAAAGGCAGAACTAGTTTATTCTAACTAGGAGTTAGATGGTGAACATCAGAGCCTGAGTGGGGTTCTTAAGGTCACTCATTTATGTAGTTCAGTGAAAATCACCACCACAGTATCCTGGACAAGGTGGCCTGACCACTGGCATTTCTCCCTGTGCCCACCACACACCCAACCTTTCTGTGCTTTTTGAAGGCTTTATGTTTCATGTGTCCATTATATATTCAAAGATTTTTCTGCTCAGCTTCTTCATCCCCAAATTCCTAGAGAAAATTCCTGTTTGTGAATGATAAGCACTGATAATGTGACAGGGGCTAGTTATCATTTGTGCCCAGAATTTTAGTATGTTGGTCTGTCTGGTGATGGTATTGGAGATGGGGCCTGAGTGTTAGGAAATGGAGCTGGGAAAATAAGCAGGGGCTGCATATGACCCGCTGAGGAGTATGAACTTTACCTTGCTAGCACTCATAAACTCTGCATGACAGGATATGTTACATGCATTGAGGAAATTACCTTTAGCACCAGTGTGGAAGTTGGGTAAGTGGAGGAAAGGGCTGGGGTTAGGAAAGCCCTCCAGAGGTAGATCCTGAGCCTGAGGCAGGAGGATCACTGTGGGTTTGAGGCTTGCCTTGGCTATAGAGTAAATTCAAGGGCGGCCTGAACTACCTAGTGAGACTGTCTCAAAAACAAACAAATGAAAAAAAAATAGAGGTATACCCTGGAGTAAGCTGATGTACACAGTGCAATGCAGATGTAAAAATGAAGTTTATAGAGTCTGAGTCAGACAGACCTGGGTAGGGAGGATTTGATAGTTTTAGTGCCAAGATACGTAGTTTTCAAGATTCTATATTTATAAAATACATAATTAAAGAGACCTAAGTACTTGGCATACAGCAGGATTTTGTTGATGTTAATTCTCTTATCTTTTTAACCTATGACTAGTCACTGGAAAATCAAAGGTGGGCTCAACCTCTGAAAAGAGTGTTTGACTGAACATATAGACTACAGTAGGAGTCAAAGATGAGTCAATATTTCAGTTAGGTAAACCAGATAGAATACAAGAAATAAAGAGTCACTGAGGAAAGCTGTGGAGTGAAGATGCAGAGTTGATGTCTCTTAGTGCACATAGTAGAGTATTTTACTATTGCAAATGGAGGTAATTTGAAGTGTGCTGCAAATGACTATAGTGAGCTCATCACTATATGAGGTCTCCAGGCTTAAGTGTGAGGGCCATCAAAACTCTGTGCCAAGCCATGGACTCTCAAACGGGCTTCATTTTTCAAAGGCAATGAATAGCAGGTGATGGCCCTGGTCAGGCAGAAAGTAAGCAGGACGGGTAGCCAACCCCAGGGGAGGGAAGACCAAACCCATCAACCAGGTAACCTGGACACAAAATTGAGAAGACCTTTGGCAGAGGGAGCCAGATGTACCTGAAAATACAGGTTAGGAACTGTGGACACTTGCCCTAGTATAGCTTCATAAACATATGAGTAGGCAGCCCCTGTCTCCCTGGGTCATTATTGTCCAAGAGGGCTTAGGAAATTCTAAGACTCAGAATATCAATTTGGGAAAAGCCTCTGTAATAACTGATTAATTGTGTTAACTTGAGAAGTTCAGGAGCTTAAATAATTGACTCAACAGTTCTACACCCTAGGAAGACCTGCCTTGGGGCATCTCCTGGCCTAGATGGTATAAAGGGGAAATGAGGAAGGACGGACTTGCTTCTCTTCTTCGGAGGAGTTCCAGCCTTCACTTTCAGCTTGGATGTCATCTCTTGGCTTCTAGCTCAGACTGTTCAGCTTCTGTCTTGGATCCCTCAATCTTCCAGCACAGACTCTTCAGCCTTCCATCACAGTCCCTCCTCATACAGACTTGCATGGGACACCTCAGTGAGCTCCAGGCCTTAGACTGAAAACTTCGGTCTCCACTGTGCAGACACCATCTGTGTGCTTCCTCATCCAACTCTGTGGTTGATCATTGTACGTCAATCTTTTTTTTTTTTTAAACCAGGAATCTAATGGAGGGCCTTGCATCTGCCAGGCAGGCATCCTGCCACTGAGCTATACCCCTGGCCCCTTATAAGCCAATCTTGTAATTTCTTAATATTTGCATATGTTGTGTTATATCTGTTTCTCTAGTAAAACATTGACTGATATAGCCTCCCACTTACCCAAGCTAAGCTTGTTTTTTTTTTTTCCCAAGGAAAACATCAACATTTATCTTGTGACTCCCTGTTGCCCCCTTCTCTCTTCTTTGGTAGTCCTCTCAACCTCACAGATTCCTATACACTATGGCAAGACAAATGCTTAAGAACATAGAGTCAAATGGGACCTCTAACCCCAGCTTTTGAAAGAATCTCCACATTGATTTCCATAGTGGTTGCACCAGTCTACACCCCCACCAAGAGTGGAGAAGGGTGCCTTTTCCCCCACAGCCTCACCAGCATTTGCTATTGGTTGACGGTTGATTTCTTGATGATAGCTCAGAGATATATGTGCTCCTATGTTTATAGAACCACTGCCTGCAAACAACTCAAGTGTCTATCAACTGAAGAATGGATAAAAAAAGATGTAGTTTTTAAAAAAAATACAATGGAGTACTATTCAACCATAAAGAAGGATAAACTTGAGACATTTCTAGGTAAATGGATGCATCTTGAACCTATAGTCTTAAATGAAATAAATTGGCCACACGTGTAAATAGTGCATTGTCTCCCTGGTATGAGAAACTAAAAGAGTAAGTAAAGACCAAATTATACAATAGATATTGTGAAATAGAAAGAAATTGTTTAAATGGAAAGAGGAACAAGGGGGAAAGGGGAAAGAAAGAGGAAAGAAAAATAAGATAAAAAAGAATAAAATAGAAACAAAACTTTTTGAATAGGAAAGAGAAGAGGGATTGAAAGGAGGGGAGGGGATTAGGAAAAAAGAGGAACCAAAATGTATCATGTACAGGTACAAATTCCACCTGATGAACATGATCATTATTTATATTTAAATTCTATAAATAAACTTAATTTAAAAAATGAATATAGGGGTTTACCTATGTGAACAAAAGTTCAAGACAAAAATCCAATGCCACGTAGGCAAATGACAAGGGTAAAGTTACCGTAGGTGTTTTACAACCTTCACCACATTCTCCAAACTCTTCATTTCCTCAACTTGTAGCTTTATCAAAGTCTCTGTGGCCAGAGCCGGAGCTTATCCTTCTCCTGAATCCAGTCTCTCCTCTGGTCAGGCTCAGGTTGACCCCATTACTGCAGAAACCTGGGTGCTTGCAAGAGCAAGCTTTTCAGTCTGAGCTAAGATTTCTCTTCTTGGTTGACAGTACCTGCCAGTCTAGGCAAGCATGCTACTCAAAAGCTTCAGCAAAATGACTCTACCTGGGAATGATGCTGCCTCTTGGTCTGGCATATAAGCTGCTTCCTGTCTGAGGCAGTCTTCACCTCATTTCCAGATACTTTTGGCATTATCTCTGCTGTACTGGCTTTCACCACCTGGTAAATTTGATTTCTACCTTCTGAATAATTTCCTGGCTCACCCAGGTGTGGTGGTACATGTCTGAAATCTCAGCACTCTTGGGAAGCTGAAGCAGGGTGATTGCAAGTCTGAGATTGACCTGGGCAACATAGTGAGACCTTACTCAAAATAACAAATAAAATAAGGGATGGGTATGTAGCTCAGTGTGAAGGCTCTGCATTCAACCTTCAGTACTTTTCTTGCCCTATTTTGATTCCCAAGAGTTCTATAGATGATTCTTCCAACTGTTCCTATTTGTCATTCACAGCGTCTTCTTGGTTCCTCGGGTTTCTTGGTGACCATAAAGAAGCACAACCCACTCTCATGGCAAAATGCTTCCCTGGAAGCCACATGAGTCAAAATTTGGCCAGAATTTCTAGTGTTCCTTTCAAAAACTTCATGGTTGTTTATAATTTACTTACAATTTATCCAGCATCTATGTCTAAAAATAAATTTAAAGCAGTTAAGTTTCTATTATTTTCATTTTCAGTTTTAATCATCCTAGTCAGGGTTTTCCTCAGTCAGCCTTTCCCTCCATTGCTTTTGAAGTCCCTGCTTTCTGTCTTCAAAAACTCTCTGAGTCTAAACCTACCTTTTCCATCCACCTACAGACATGGCTTTGCCAATGTCATGATACTAGCACTGACTTGACAGTCAGACTTCTTGAGTTCAAATCTCAACTCTGTCATTTATAGCTGTGTGATTCTGGGCAAAATGGTTTTACCATCTATAGAATTTCAGTGATAAGTATGTTTATCCAATGGGGCTGCTGTAATATTTAAATAAGTGTGAATGAACAGAGATGTACCTTTTTAAAAGTACTTCGCATGTAATATATAACATATATGTAATAACCAGTATGATTTTTCACTTACTCATATACTTTTATGATCCAACACCCACATTTTCAACTTTTCTCATTCCTATCACAATTTTCCCATAAAATAATTAATAATTGAGAGGTTACAAAGTAAATTTTTCTACAAGTACAAGGCCAAGTTGCTGCAGATCCAAGAAGTTACCTGTAAGCTTCATTTATACACAGCTTCAGGGGCACTAGTTTTAAACAAAACACATAGACTGTTCAGCAGAGACTCGTAAAACTATATGGCTTTGATACAAAGTCATGTAGGCTTTCTTCCTTCAATTATAAGAAGCAGATCCTTAGGTCCCTGAAATGTATGAACCTCTGGGACAGGGAAAAGCATTAGAAAACTGCTTGTAACTATATAAAACAGAAAAAAATATGCTCCTGCTCCATTAATCTACCCAGACTAATCATACACTAATCAGTATAATTATCTGACACTCTGAAAGTTTAGAACCCTTTGGCATGTCCAGAGTATTTCACTTACAGGACACACACACCCACACACTCATACCCCCCCTCCACAATAGGTATATTGAAATGTCTTATTTGCATGTATTTTTTTCTTATAGTTTCTTATAGTTTTCTGCTTTCTATAGGAGTCTTCCTGCTGGCATGCTTTCTTACCCAAGCCATGGCAACAAATGCATCATGTCTTTTATTGTAATGAGTAATGTGTGTGGCTGTAAGTTGGTCAGAACGAAGTTCTGTGCTTTTGGTGTGTGACCAGTGTGGTGATACTGCCTGGCAAGGTCTAAAATAGATTTATCGAGGATGGCATCCTGCAGAGCAGAGGGTCTTCCTTCAGTTTCTTCTGCACATCATAAATTCATGAAAGTGATCTTCAAACTAGACCTGCAGAGCCATGAGAAATCTGCAGAGAACTCAGTGAGTAGACAGGTTCCTGGCCACACATTACATCCATCACAGCTCCTCCATTGTGATCTTCTGGTTTCCTCTGAGGAAGGGAGGGCATTGCAGCAGGCTACAGTACCACTGTTCTATTCTAATCTATCTCCCATCCAAGCCTAGAGGTGGGTTTAGTGCCTAGCAAAGTGCTTAGGAATATGCTTGTGCTCAGTGAACAGTTTTTAATACATGAATAAAATATGTGAAATATAGCTGTCAAATAAAACTACTGCCAAGGTCCTAGACAAAAGTTAAACCCACATAACATTTATATAGCTATATAGTTGGCTGAAATATTTCAAGTTAATTGTGTAAATTGTGGATTTTTAAATATTTAATAAGTGTTAAATATGGTCAAACAATGCTTTTGCTCCCAAAGTCCAAACAGAATAATCTCATCCAGATTTTGTCAGCAGAAATATCTGAACAACAGAGTACTTTGCCAACTTATTGTCATTAACTTATTCCTGATCCAACTGATTATGTCTATCTAGCTATATTGTATGCATACACACACACACACACACATATATGTATATACATATATATATATATATCAGATAAACATAGGTATTCATAAAGACTACTGGATTGCATTGACCCATACCCCTATATTCTGAAGGACAAGCTAAGATGAGTTTCTGGTATTTTTTCATAGATGTCCATGGTCTGAGAAAATCTATAGTCTTCCCACTGTGATTTTCAGAACAGTCTTTGTTATGTCTAGCTAACCTCCAATGTGCTCATAGATGAGGCTTTTTTAGAGGTGGCTGGCTCTAGAGTGTGTGAAGCTGGAATTGATTCATGGGCATTAGGACTAAGGTTGTGAGTACTACCTGCCCTAAGTAGCCAGGATAAGGTCATCCCTTGTTGCTTTGCTACCTTCTGCCTACCATGAACTGTTTTTTCTCTGCAATGCCTGTCTGTCATGCCATCCTATCTCGGAGTCAGCCAGTTATTAATGGAAACCTCTACAAATTGAGAGATAAATAAATCTTTCTTCCTTTAACTTTGGGTATCAGGTATTTTGTCTCAGCAATGAGAAAAGTAACTAAGACAATCTCTTAGGATCTAGCTGGCCTCAGAGATGTCTAAGATTATGCAGATATGTTCATTTCTAGCCATGCATATTGGCCACAGTTTTTTTCCAGGCTATATTTTTTTTTAAAAAAGGAGTGATATCTCCATTATATTTAGAGCAAATAAAATGACTTCTATTCTTCCCAAGGTGACACACAATGCAAGTAGCATCCCATCTTCAATCAGATGGATACTTCCTTTTCAAATTTGTTCTCATGCTTCCAAGAATGCCGGAAATGTACTCTATGGTAATAGCAGCTCAAAGTAGAGTCTTTTATGATTTACCAGTTACTCATTTTAGTTAGAATTGCTTATAAAGCACAAAAGTTGTATGGTTCTTGGCTTGGATCCATAAGGCAGAAAATTTACTGTACTATGCTTCTAATTGTCTACTATTCCTTTTAAAAGGAAAACCATTCTAGATAAATTGTTCAGCAGAAATGGTAGAAACACTTTAAACAGAGAAAATGTTTCCTTTCCTGGAACTGTCAGAACAATTTTTTTAATTAAAACATGTAAACTTGTAGGTAAGAAAATTTTCCAAGAGCAAAAGATTAGAATTCAGTTTACTAACCACTTAAAGAGCACAGATTACCAAAAAGTTTTAAAATTACTTTAATGCTCATTATTTTAGCAATTAATTATGATGATGACTTTCAAATATCAAAAATTATATGATTATCAATCATTCACTGATCAAATCTTAACTGAAAACACCCTGAATTCTGTGTGTGATTACATAATTATCTCTTCACATCCCTAACCTGGAGGTTTCACTGTAGAGAGTCTCAAAACTATAAAACATAATTATATATTGAGCAATAAGTAGAAGACTCAGACTAGCTTCTAAGCAGCATTAAAAATGCCAGTTATTAAGATCATACATTTTACTAGGTATGAAGGTATCACCATGTTATTGCCCAAATAAATAAGAGCTAAATAGAATAGCAAGAGAACTGTGAAATATTAGAGTACATATAGTCTGCCTGGTAGTGATTTAAGGATGTTGTAGACATTGTCTTGCATGAGACTTTCACAATTCCTGAGAGACAGGTGATATTATTCCCATTCTAAAGGCTGAAAAAAATTAAAACTGAGGAAAGCTGTATCTTCCCAGGATAAAATGCCCAGAAAGTAGTCTCCATTCATCCTACTGCCAGTCTGAATCTTGACATCCCAGCTATTACACACTGCATTTTCCATTCAGGTTGTGCCCATAGGTTCTGGGATGTGTAATAAAAGAACAATTTATACTTATTTTTTTTTTCACAATTTCACTTCGCCCTAAAGTTTAAGCCAAATTCCCAATTTCTATTCCAAGATTCTCACTGTTTGGTTTAGAACTCACTTTTCACTGCCCTTGTCACTGAATCTTGCCTGAACCAAGTGACCAGGATTTAATGAATGACTTTGTACAGGCCCTGAAATCAAGAACTCAGGTCTCTGCTAAAGAACAGTGTCTGCTGATGATTAGATTCCAACCCATCTTGCCACATCTCTGGAATGCCAACCGTTGGTTCACTGGACAATTTGTAAATTCCTGGCCTCTTTTGTGCCCGAAATCTCTTCCTTCCAGAGTTTGCCTAGCTGATTTCTCTTCAAACTTCAAAGTTTCTGTACTCTGGGAGCCTTGTTTGAGTGCCAAACTAAATGGGGAGCCCTTCTGTGCTCTCTCACTGCACTCTAATTTCCTTCATTGCAATGATCACAAGTTGTAATTGAGGATGTATTTGTGTGATTGATTGTCTGAGGCTTCTCTCTCAGAGCAAATCATAAACTTCACAAGGGCAGGTACCATTCCTGCTGCCTTCCTTGTTCTAGTTTGTATATATACACATGAAACAAATGATCTGTACAAAGTTCCCAGCCCCAGAAATAAGTGCTCGATGCATATTAGCATTATTAGTGCTTTATCAGTGAGTGAACTTTATTTAGATCCCTGGGTCTTTACTTTCATTTGTTTCCAATTTATCTTAGAAACTGATGACTTGGTTTAGGGGGAACTTCTTTGGAAACCCTTTCCTAACTTTCCTTAACAAAAATTACCCTAAACCTGTTTCTTATTGGTTCTTAGGATAATTGAACCCCAAAGAGCTACCTGATCTGGCCAGTCTCTCTGCATCCCCAAACACATAATGACAGCAAATAGTCTGAATGTTTTATTTCTGTAGATTACCAAATTTTTAATAATTACAGATAATGATACAAGTGCTGCCCTGTTTACTAAGTGATTATGATAATTCTAACAGCTCACTAATATTATTCAACTGGAAAAGGATTCTCAAATCCTTAGGAAGTTTGCTATTAACATATGAATCTCCTTAATGAATAGATATATATAATCCTGAAATGTGTGAAAAATGAATTATTAGGTAGATTTAATTCCATTTTGTCACTAAATCCTATCAATTCTTTCTTTGCAATAACTTTCAAATTCATCAGATCCTATCATTTTCTACAACTATTAGGAGACTTATTTGCTTGGTTTACTGTAACTTTTTCCTGATCTTAGCTTCTGGTCTTACTCTTTCACAACTAAGCTAATGTACTGCAGCAAAGTTAATTTATTGGTTTCTTAGCTCCCATCAGATGAAATGCAGGCTCATCTTGGGGGCCAGGTGGTTCCTGCCATCTTATATTTGCCTTAGTGCCCTCCCACTTCCAAAGAGCTCTGAATCCTGAGTGTGCCTTTATCTAGTAACTCTCTGCTTGCGTTGTCTTTCTCTTTCTATGCTGCCTGCCCAAGTCCTGCGTATCCCTAGAAAACCTCAAGTTCTACTACTTCATGTTACATTTACTAAGTGTTCTTTCTCTCTCACCAACATGTTTATCTTCTGTAGAAATGGAAGTTTCACTTATTTATCTGCCCCAGGAGATTATAGTTTTCTTCAGGGAAATTATTATATAAATTTTCTTTTGTATTCCTAAAGCTGTACATTATTAACATTAATTTCTTTCTTCAGTGGTACATATTTTTGAGAAATGAACACGCAAGAGACATCTGAAAAGATAACATCTTTGCCATTTCCTAAGTCAATACCAAAAGGAACCTAAGTAATGCAAAGGCCTGATTACCAGTAGATGAGGTTATCTCCCACATTTAGCCTTTGTCAGTGTGAGACTAGAAATTGTGGTCAACAGGTAGGACAACAGGGCAAGGTCAGTGGCAAGCTAGAAGGATTCAACTTTATAAGCACAAGACTCCTCTTGCCTCAGAGTCTGTTTTCTAAAGAAGCCTTTGGAAAGAAACAAGATGCTGGCGAGGATATCACTTACATAAAAAAATGCAAGAGATCCTCTCTAGCCAGCTGTTGGAGAGACAGCAGCTGTCTCTGCCGTGAGTGGCAAGTGATCTGGGGCAGGAAAGCTGAAAAAGAGGACTGGTGGTATCACCTCTGGGTGTCATTATGCTGTCTCCTTTTGATTCTCCCAGACTGTTGCCTCTAGTAATTCCAAGCAGGTTTTCAGAAATTTGTTATTAGCCATCCCAGCAGCTATTTGCATTTGGGTTAACATCCTTAACTGGAATTATTGAAAACCTTCTTAGAGAAATCTCAATATCATTTCTCCTACCTGAACACTAAACTTAATAAAGACATGAAATAAAATTTTGGAAATAGTCTGTACTTGGCATTTGAATAAATAACCCAAAAGTTACCAATATGTTTTCTTCTGACATTTTGATTTAAGATAAAAAATGCTTACCTAATAGATAATCTATTAATAGAGTTGTAGAACAGATCACAATGCAAAGCTTTGGAGCAACAAAATGTCTTCTTCTGACCGAAAGGGTCCTCAGTCTTCCCTTTCTGCAAGGGTCTAATGAACAATATTGATTAACGTAATAAACATTATACTTATATGTTAAAAGGTTAACAAAACTTAAGACAAATAAAATAATGGTTAATCATACAATTTCAGTCCTGAGCAAGTAAAGGGAAGTATTTTTCTGTGTGGATTAGAGTGAAATGAGAAAACCTCAGCTCTTAAAATTATGAAGTATACAACCTTTCATGCTGAAGGAGAGTTTGGGTGTCTTTCAATACCACTCAGATTCATCACAAGGATGAATGTGGCAGAATATAGAATATCCTCAGGAGACTCTTCCACTCCACGTTTGCTACTTTGGGGTCTAGGTCCTGGTTCCGGATCATCCTTGCTTTGGCAATAGCTCTCATTGTAGCACCACCAGTGACTTACAAAAATAGCATCTCTGCTAACAGAAGATGCAGAAGCTATACGAAGGTCACAGATAAGCAAACAGGTAGACAGATAAAAGAATATCTTTGTGAAGCAGCCATCACCAGCATGCAGGTCTCAATTGATTATGCTAAGTAGCTGCGTAGCTTTTGTCTCCCATTTCAGAGTATTTAGGAGGAAGAAAACAATGAAAGGACACTGAAATATGAACGAATGAATCTTCTTAAATGGCCAATAAATAGTGTGCACAACTAGAATTTAAGGAAAAGCAGTTATGCTGTAATACTTGATGAATCCCAGAAAATCTAGGCTTCCCAGAATTCTGCCCTGATTTACATAAACAAATCACAGAAATATTTTACTTATGAGTTCTCCATTATTTCTTTGACAAATGCTTGGAAAAGTGGCAAACTGAAGCAGCTGCCTGATTTACAGTTGCTTTTTTTCTGGGGCTCCTGAAGTCAGGATATAGCAACATCTCCAGGAAACTACAAATATTCACTTTATTTCAATTAATTCTCTCCACACAGTCCACTGCCTCTTCAGCCAGCTCAGAAAACATGACTTTTAGCATTGCTAAGCTGCTTGACTTGTGCGATAAGCACTGAACTCCTGCCTAGTCATTCCCTAGCAAGATTGGATCCTTTGTGTCTTATCAGTTTACCTCCTGCTATTTATTTAACACCATTTGTGATGAGCTCTCCTTTTTTTTGTCTGTTTGAATTTTGACTTGATATTAATTTATCTTTATCTTCAGATTAACACAATTCTACCTTTGTGACCTGGAGTAAAATTTTTCATTGAATAAGCTCGTCTAAATACATACCTCAAAATCAAATAGAACCTACTTTCGAATAAGACTTTTAAGCTGGCACAGTCCCGATTAGGCTTTTGAACTTTTAACAAGAGAAAGCATTGACATCTCTCTGCCAACCTTTTCCGGAACCACAAATTGCTTGTGCATTAGAAATTCTCTAGAAATGACATAAAAAGTCTATGAAGAAAATATATTCTTGTACTGCAGGTCTGCAAGTCAGGGTAATTTCAGAATATACCACATAAGCTGAAAAGATGGCAGATGCAAGAATTGGATTTAACCATAGATGATAACCCAATTTTCTCCATAGCTCTGTAACTCAATAAGTCTTTAATGGCTTCTTAGATAAACAGATGGCTGTCATCAAAAGGCACAGGATGATAAATCTGATTGGTGTCTGAAGAATTTGCACTGCTTTATCCCCCAAAAAAGTAGCAAGAGAAAAATGGGAGAACCCGCACTTAAACCTCAGCAGGGGAGTTTAAATTATTTGATTAGAAACAGTTGTATTTTCCCACTGGCATAATATTGAAAACTACCAGAATGGTAAAGTCCAGGAAGTGCAATATATCTTTTTAATTAGGGCTCTTCTTTTGAAGATTTATACTGTTTAGTTTAGCTGTGTTTATTTTGATCTAGTTGGCTTAGTTTATTTTCACACAGATTTCTAAATATTCAACTAAAGCCTTTTGGAAGATTATGACTCTCAGTGATGGCCTAGAGTTTAGAGAATCTCAAGTCTATGGTGAATTTCTGCTGGTCAAGCATTCCTGACTTTTTGCACAGTTTCCTTTGCTTGGATGCTATTCATTTTGTTTACTTGTTCATTAAGATCATTCAGTGGAATTACATTTCAAATGGTTCATTGTAAGAAGTCCAATACGAATGTGAAGAATCTGACCAAGCCTTTTCAGGAATGGGGCTGTCAAATTCTAAACACACTGATAACTAAGACCATCAGTGAAATTTGACCAGGTGAATCCAGGAGAAAGAATATGGGTACAAAAATTTATAAAGAAAGTGTGCCTTTTGTTGTCCCTGCCATTGTCACATGTGGGTTGTGAAATTATGTGAAAGGTATATCCTTTCTTAATGTTCATTTAGGAAATTCCTTACCTTAGACAGAATATAGCAGTAGGTTATTTGAATGCCTCATGATCACTTCTCTTAGCATGGAGGGGAAGTCTCAGGTGGAATGCTAGTTCTAATGATCCTTGAGTATAAGATATTGCTTTCAAATATTTCTGAGAAATTAAAAAAACACTAAATATACAAAATCTTTTCTAGGATAGAGCTGAAATATGCTTGGGAACCTAGTTGCATAGAAGCTCAACAATTACTTTAAATTATTTTTATTATCTGGTGTTAGTTTTTCTGAGTTACTTTTTAGCAACTTCAAATAATAGGAAATGGAGATCCTCCCACAGTACTTACTATGGTGAACCTTTTAGAGTTTTCAGTGGTAATGAATAGTTGGCTGTGGCCTGTGTGCCATAGGTTCACCACCACAGCTTTACATGTATTAACTCATTCACTCTTCATGACAGCTCTAAAGGAAAAGACAATTATTATCCTAGGTTTATAGGTTATATTATGAAGGCACAGACAGTTTAAGTAACCTGCCTAAAATCACACAGCTATTACATGGTAGAGTTAGGAATTTAACTTCAGACAGTCTGGCTCCAGAGTCTATGCTTTTAACTGTTTTAATATTTTACTGCCTTTCATAAAAGCTTGACTGATGTCTGAAGATATCCATGATATTATCAGTAATCAAGTCAAGATGGATTGGTTAGGTCACACTGAACATGGGTTAAGAATCTCTGCTTTGGAATCTGTTTAGTCAGTTCTATAAGCTGGGCAGCTCAGATAAACAGTTCACCAGGATGTCAGATCCCAGCCAATCAGTGCCCATTTCAAATGCTTTTAGGATGCAGGTGGGTGTCAAATAATAAATAAACCACATGTTCCAAAAGCACTAGGTATATATTGGCAAACTTTACTGACAGGTCCTTCACATATTTAAGGTGGTCTTGCATTAATTCCAGATGACTTCTGCTGTAATCTTCCTCCACAAGCCTCTGTGAGGCTTCTGTCTTGCTGAATGCAGGGGCCTGTAGCAAAATTGTGATCATCCCTTGATTGCAGAATTGGACTGTCTTCCTACCACCCATGGGCATTCTCATTAGGAAGGGGATGTGGCCATAATTTACTAGAGTGGTTTTCATGACATTCCAAATGCCTTACTTGGCCGAGTAAATTGGTAAAATTTTCCTGAAAAGCAATTTAGCAATATGTAGTGAAAACTAAAATGGTTTATATCTACCAGTTTCAGAATTAGTAATGCATTTTAAGGAAATAATCAGAGATATGGACAAAATTTTTATACGGGAACATTTGCCACAGTATTATTTCCAATTTAAAAAGTTCTGAGAACAATATCAATATCTAAGAAGAGAAGAATAATGAAGAAGCTTACGATATGGCCATAAAATACACTAAGCAGTCATTAAAATTATGTTTCTGAAAAATTTTAATGACACTGAGAAATATAACATTTGGTGAAAAAGCAGAATACAGGACTCTATTTAAAAATGATCCCACTTATACAGTGTTGTGAGTTCAAAGCCAGCTTGGGTTACAATGTGAGCAAGGCTGGGCTGAACTACATAGTGTGACCCTGCCTCTAAAATACTAGGGCTGGGAGCTTGGCTCAGTGGCTTAAGCACCTGCCTGGTACATGTGAGGTTGTGAGTTTGATCCCTGGTACTAACAACAACAACAAAATTCCACTTATGTAAAAAGGAAATCTAAATATGTCTAACATCCTGAAGTGAAATAGGCCATCTATTGCTTATCTTGGGGTTGTAAGACTTTTTTTCTTTTCTAAATTTTTTAAAATAAAAACACATCAGTATTATTGCCAGAAATCAATCCAGTAAATATTATTGAGCCACAAGAAGAACACGTAGATGTTTATGGTGGTAGGTGGGTGGAAGGATGCAGCAAGAAAGAAGTGAGCCCTCTTTTCCTCGTAGGAGTTTTCCAATTCCCCTGATCCTCAGCACCCCTGTGTACACAGGTGCACTCAGATGAACAAACATTTGACTCTCAGAGTCACTTAGCTCTTTCCCAGAAAAGTTGAGAATTCCTGGCAACTACAGGTAAGTTCACCAAATTGTCCTTATTAAGAGTTTGAGGTCATCGGTGACCTCAGTAGGAGAGTTTTACTAGGTACGAGGAACCGCTCAGACTGCTTCCAAGCATAAGGGCATCTGAGGGCACCTGAGGACTAGCACAAGCACACAATTGGATACAATTATATAACCATGACTTAATACAGATAAACATGCATGTGCTGGTTATGGCACTATGTGAGAATGTAAATATGAGATAACAACCTGTATAGGAATTATACAAGGAAAGCAGGCTGCTCTTGCACTCTTGTGCTCTGCTCTGCTCCATGCTGCCTGCTATTGTTGCTGATGTCTTGCACATGTACATTCTTTAACATGGGTACTTCACCTGCAAAAATCTCTCTTGGGTCCCCGGAGTGGGCTGATGCTGAAAATGCATGCTGAAGTTAGATGATATTAGATGAGAGTAGATGAAGATGGTGATAACAGACACTAATATAAGAAGTTTGGCTGGGAGGAAGTTGAAAGAGAAGGGGCAGGATGTAGAATAAACTGTAAGTTGTAGGGTCCTCATCATTTCTAAAACACTCAGATTCATAAGAAGTATATTTAATCTTCTAAAGTACAGTATGGGGGGGTGACAACTAATTTAATGTAAAAGCTCTAATATCTTTGTCCAAAAATCAATCACACAGTGGCCACATTCCAAATACTAAAAGGAAATTGAGATCTGCTCTGGAAATTATTACTGTGAGATCCTGTGTAGTCTGAGTCTGTGGAGATGTTAAAAATACAAGCCAGAAGCTGCACAGGACAGGGAGCTGACCAGGATGGACTCTAGTTTTCTGATCCTGTTATCTTAAGGATACTGTAATTGGAAGAGAGTAAAGCGGACCATTTCACTGAGAAAAAAGGCATCCCAGGAACCCTAACAAGCTTTAAATGATGCTGCTTCCAGTAAGGAGGCTTTGACCTTGTCTACTACCATTCTTGTGTTATTAAAAATAATGTAAATAAATGGGAACTGCCTCTGATTATGTAGGATTCAAGAGATGTTAATCTAAGCAGTTGCTTGACATTTCTAGATGTGTTATCAAGTGATTAAAGCCAATAAGTGACAATATAGAGTTCTGTTGTCTTACAAACATGTAACAATTGAATTCATTTTTATGAAGTAATTAAGATTTTTCAACTAAAATTTCTGGTAATTCTTAATAGTTAAATATTAATAAATTTAAAGGGCAGATATGGCTTTATTTTTAAAAGGAAAACATGTTTTAAAAACCTGTGAAGATAAAAGAATTTCATAAGGACAGTTACATTAATCTTTGTGATCAGAATTCAGAGTTATTAAGGTAAAGATTTGGATTTATTTTCTCATTAGCATTTTATCGATAGAACCAATTAGTCTGAGCAAGTCTGAAACTCCCAGGATTTCCTAAAACTGACATCTGTGCCTTTTTAAGCTGCTGGAGACACACATGATGCAAATTTACCAATTATGAGGCAGTGGTGGATGCGCACCAGCAGCAGCGAAGCCTTGGGCTTGGATCTGAAGTGCTCTGAGGCAAAAGAGAAAACCATGTTTGATCTCTGAATCACTCTTTAAAATCCCTTATAGCTTTCTCTTTGCTCCTTCAAAAATAAAAAAAATCACAAAATAGAGCAAATTAAATGTAAGCTTAATATATTTCATGTATTTTTTTTACTTCTTAGTTCTCTATGCTGTATTTAATATTTCCTGATCAAGAAAATATTAGAATATGGGAATTGAAGACAAAGGCTTTAGAGAAAGAAAAAATGGTTAAAATTATGTTTTTTTTCTGTTATGAAGTCTGTAACTATTGGTTAGTTTTTGAGCTTCAACTTTCCTAAGTTGTAAAATAGTGATAGTAATGTCTACAATATAGGGTTATCATTGTAAAATTAAATAAGAAAATATAAGAAAACATTTGCTACAGTGACTGATTTAAAATAAACGACTGCGGCTCAGTGGCTTAAGTGCCTGCCCTGGCAGGTGTGAGGTTGTGAGTTTGATCCCTGGTGCCACAAAATAAATGAATAAATAAATAAATAAATAAATAAATAAATAAAGTAAACGACTGGTAAATGGTGTTTTGTTATTGCTGTTATGTTTGTTTTGGTTTTATTCTGTGTGTAGGTATTTTTGCTCATTTAAACACTTAGACTACTCCAACACGTTTTCTAAATTGAGAAAAAGGCATAATAGAGATAACATTTGCATTAGATGCTCAACACCTTATAATTACTTAGTACACCATGTGTATGTCAACATAAATTATAAATTTTTAATACGAAATTGCTAATTAGTCTCATATCATGATCTTGACTCATTTAATTATTTAAAACTTTTTCAAAAATCATGAAAATTATGGTAACACATTGTAAGCACATGGTTATTCGGTAAATATATTTCATCTTGTGTTAAGCTTTTATGAACCTTGCTCCTAATGTTGCATTAGGAGTTCCATACTTTCTGATTTATTTGCTAAATATGATTTGAGGATCGAAGACAGAATGAGAGAGAAAAACAACCTTACCAACTGCTTAAAATTAAATATTTTAAGAAAAAAGTATTCTCATGAACAAAATAAAAGTGAATGTATAGTTCAAGAATCAAGGCAAAGACCCAAGAGGACACTACAGAGATGTCTAGAAGGTAAGTTCATTTTCAGTGACTCTAATTAGTGAGTGAAAAGCCCACCAGATGAGGCCCTGGATATTTCAATAGGGCAGCTCAGCATATGGGGTACTGTAGATCTGCCTGTAAAATCAGTTCTGCAACTTACTTGCTACAAAATCTTATATAAAAAATTGGGGGCAAGTGAAGTCTCTTCCATGAAACTTCATTTTTTTTTTTTTTACTTAAAATAGGAACAATACTTCCTGGATGCCTGTATGCTGTCCTGTTGGGTCTTTGCCTTGATTCTTGAACTATACATTCATCTTTATTTTGTTCATGAGAATACTTTTGTTCTTGAGAATCAGCCATAGAGTACTGTTTATGTTCCAGAATTCAGTCGTAGCAGTCAATAGACTCACACACGTATAAAATAGTCAATAGACTCACATACGTATAAATATGTATAAATAAGCTACCACAGGCTGGCCTAGAAGCCATATAATCAAACGAATAGGATTTCCATAGGAAAATAAATGTAGCCTATAATCTATAGATTAACCTTTGGAATATGACCTACAAAAGAAGCTTAAGAAAATACTTGTAACTGACATCTTACTCTGAGATAATTTTAGACACAGAAAAGTTGCAAAAGAGTACAGAGTTCGAATTTGTCTTTCAGCCAGCTTCCTCTAATGAAGACACCCTATGATCAGAGTACCATGATTAAAAGTAGTGTTGTAGTCAGGGGTTACAGGGAGAACAACTACATACAGGACACAGGGTTTATAATACTGTTTTTATAATAATCACCCAAAGTTAAACACAAGACGGTGCAGGAGAATCTGTCCACAACACTAAGACCCAGAATAGCCGAGGGCCTGGATCCCACAGCAATATCATGCAAGAGTCCCACTAGAGACCCGAATGCATGA